>JAANYP010000535.1:105131-149193 GCA_020465985.1 Centrapalus pauciflorus
TAATTACACATATGTGGGGCCTTGCAACGAGGCCAATCATATTACTAACTAGGTGAATCATGACATTCATTTTCTAAGAGTTCATTCAATATTAAATGATACCTTTAATACAATAGGTTGTTTAATCACATAATCTGATTTAGGAATTGATATTTTGACTTGGAATTAAACCAGATTCAAATACGGAAACATAGACTCGAACTCATACATATTCGAATCTAGGATGTTAGATTCGAACATATAGATTCGAAACTAGCTTCATTCGAGTCTAGTCAATCAGATTCGAAACAACCATTTCAAGTCAAAGGGAGTTAGATTCGAAGCCTTTAAATTCTAGGGATAGATTCGAATAGGCTAATAGATTCGAACGGCTGAATAGATTCGAACAGGATAATAGATTCGAAATCAGGCTTAGACTCGAAGCTATTAGATTCGAACATACTCACCCTCGATTCTAGGTGTTTTAGATTCGAGACATGCATATAATTCGAGTCTAGATGAAGCTCTCGAATCTGTTCATCGGATTTCCAGATTTTAACTACAAAACTTGAACAAAAATGAGGGAAAAATAGTTGCTAACCTTCGTCCAAGCTATAGCCTTCGTTTATGGATGATTTCCAAGCAAGAACAGGTCCTAAACGAGGGCAAATCAGCTTCAAATGAAGGAAAAATGAACAGATTCGAAAATGCTCTTCAAAACCGAGCCAAAAGTCAGAAAAACGGTCGATCTTACCTCAAATTCGGACGAAATCAAACACGAAATGGTAGATTTGCGAAGAACTCGACGATCTCTATCCAATGGCGTATGTAACACGAGAATCCGACGGTTCGATTTGAAGAAAAGCTAGAGAGAAGGAGGAGAGTGTAGAGAGAGAAGGAGAATCAACTTTCCAAACTTTGAAAAGTGAGGAGTGTAACTCCTATTTATAGGGAAATAGGGAAAATCTGATATTCTACTGAATTTTTCTGGAATTGTCCAACTTTTATTTCCCGACAAACCGATTTGCATTACAAATGCAAATTATTATCAAAGGAGTTCTAAATCTGCAACAATTGTCTTTTAGTAAATTTTAACTCATTTTAGTCAGTTTCGATATTTTCAGTCATTAAATTGTCATTTAGCTGAATTTTAATTATAACTTAATATAATTAGTTATTTCAGATTCACATTATCAGCTATTTACTAATAATTGGATAAAATTTGCTTTATTATCCAAAGACTGATGCTGAAATATATACTTATTAAATTTCGGGCCGTTACAATCTTCCCCCGTTAAATTAATTCCGTCCTCGGAATTTGACTAAGACAGAAATAACCTCGGATACTTCTGCCTAATCTCGTCTTCTCGTTCCCAAGTTTGCGCAGATCCCTTATGATATTTCCATTGAACTAACACCATTGGGATTTCCTTGCTACGCAATTTCGAAACTTTATGGTCGATTATACGCTCAGGCTCTTCTTCGTACCGCAACTGCCCATCTAATTGCACGTCTTTCCAGGGAATCACGGCTTCAGCGTCAGATAAACACTTTCGAAGGTTACTCACATGAAATACATCATGAATCCCAATCATTTCGGCAGGCAGCTTTAGTCTGTAGGCTTGCAATCCTATACGTTCGAGAATTTCAAAAGGACCCACAAATCGAGGGCTCAACTTCCCCCGTTTGCCGAATCTTACTATTCCTTTTCTTGGCGAAACTTTCAGCAACACTTTATCTCCAACTTCAAACGCAATCGGCTTACGTCTTCTATCATGATACTTCTTTTGTCTGTCTTGAGAAGTCTGTATCCGCTGCCGAATCAATTGTAGCTGATCATGGGCTTCTTGCAGAATTGCTGGTCCAGAGATCGGGCGTTCACCTGTTTCCCTCCAACAGGTTGGAGTTCTGCATCGACGTCCGTACAAAAGCTGATATGGAGGCATACCAATAGTCGAGTGATAACTATTGTTATATGCAAACTCCACAAACGGCAGGTGAGTATCCCAACTTCCACCGAGATCAATTACACAGGCACGTAACATATCTTCTAGGGTCAAAATTATCCTCTCACTTTGCCCGTCAGTTTCTGGATGATAAGCGGTGCTCATCTTGAGTTCAGTTCCTAGTCCAGTCTGAAAAGCCTTCCAAAAACGTGAAGTAAATCTGCTGTCACGGTCAGATACAATAGACAATGGCACACCATGTCTAGTCACAATTTCTTTTACGTACAATTCAGCTAACTTTTCGAGGCGTTCATCTTCACGTATGGGTAGGAAATGGGCTGACTTAGTAAGTCGATCCACTATTACCCATATAGAGTCATGATTCCGCTTTGTCCTTGGCAGCTTCGCCACAAAGTCCATGGTTATGTGGTCCCACTTCCATTCCGGAATTGGCAATGGTTGCAGTTCCCCATACGGCTTTTGATGTTCAGATTTGACTTGTAAGCAAGTCATACAATTTTCTACATATCGCCCCACGTCCTTCTTCATTCCAGGCCACCAATATTCCGTCCTCAAATCTTGATACATTTTGGTAGAACCAGGGTGTATCGAGAATTTCGACATATGAGCTTCCGACAGAATTCGATCCCGAATACCTCCTAATCTGGGAACCCATATTCTATCCAAAAACCGTCTAAGACCACGATTATCAAGAGTCAGCTGGGTCACATAAGTAATCATGCGTTCAGATTTCAAGTTCTCATCCCGAATGGCTTCGGTTTGAGCGGCAATAATCGATTCAGACAAAGCAGACTCCAATACAACAGGAGTAAAGGCATAACATCGGGAATAATGGTCTTGTCCGGTTTTGCGGCTTAGGGCATCTGCTACAATGTTTGCTTTACCTGGATGGTAAAGGATTTCACAGTCATAGTCTTTAATCAATTCCATAGATCGCCTTTGTCGCATATTCAGCTCTTTCTGGTCAAATATATACTTCAGACTTTTGTGATCGGTATATAACTTGCACCTAGTCCCATACAGATAATGCCGCCAAATCTTCAGTGCGAAAGTCACGGCTGCAAGCTCCAAGTCATGCGTCGGGTAATTCTTTTCATGCGCCTTTAGCTGCCTTGATGCGTAGGCAATTACTTTATCCCTTTGCATCAATACACAGCCTAATCCCATCTTAGATGCATCACTATAGACTACAAAATCATCATTACCCTCAGGTAAGGCCAAAATCGGCGCTTCTACTAGCTTACATTTCAGAGTCTCAAAGGATCGATCTTGAGGTTCATTCCATTCAAACTTGACTTCTTTCTTCGTCAGGCTGGTTAAAGGCACCGCAATCTTGGAGAAATCACGGATAAATCTTCTGTAATAACCCGCAAGACCCAAGAAACTCCGAACTTCAGATACATTTTTCGGCGCTTCCCACTTCTGAACCGCCTCAACCTTTGACGGATCTACGACTATTCCCTCACCGGAGACAATATGCCCTAAAAACTGCACTTGGCGTAACCAAAATTCACATTTGGAGAATTTTGCATAGAGTCGTTCCTTTCGTAACAATTCTAGCAATTCTCGCAAATGCATCGCATGATCAGATTCAGATTTGGAGTAAATCAAGATGTCATCAATGAAGACTATCACTGATTTATCCAGCATTGGTCTACATACCCTATTCATAAGGTCCATAAATGCTGCCGGGGCATTTGTGAGACCAAACGGCATTACTAGAAACTCAAAATGACCGTAACGAGTACGAAATGCAGTCTTCGGTACGTCAGACTCAAATACTTTGAGTTGATGGTAACCAGATCGGAGATCGATCTTTGAGAAGAAGCTAGCCCCTTGCAGTTGATCAAACAAGTCGTCAATTCTTGGCAGAGGGTATCGGTTCTTGATTGTTACTTTATTCAGCTCCCGATAATCTATACACATGCGAAAGGTACCGTCCTTCTTCTTAACGAAAAGAACCGGAGCACCCCAAGGAGAAGTACTCGGACGAATAAACCCTTTTTCCAATAATTCCTGCAACTGACTCATCATTTCCTTCATTTCATTCGGAGCAAGTCGGTAAGGGGCTTTCGCGATAGGAGCAGCACCCGGTACAAGGTCAATATGGAATTCGATTTGACGATCTGGTGGCAAACCAGAGATGTCATCCGGGAATACGTCAGGGAAATCTCGAACTACAGGTACATCAGACACGGTATTTTTAACTTCTTTAGCATCTATGGCATAGGCTAAATAGGCGGAACAACCTTTGGTTAGGCATTTTCGGGCTTTCATTACAGAGATGAGACCTAAATTTCGAGTCTTTCTATCGCCATAAACATAACGTTCAATTCCTTCGGGGGTTCTAATTCTAATTATCCTTTTAGCACAAAGGATTTCAGCATTATTTGTCATAAGCCAGTCCATTCCTATAATAACATCGAACTCTCTAATCCACATCGGTATCAAGTCAACGTCTGAGGAGAGGTCATCAATCACTAGCTTACAGGAACGAAAGACTCTATTCACAGTCACAAAATTCGAGCTAGCAGTTTCTATGTCTAAGGGTGCAGGTAACATCACAGGGGCAAAATCAAACTGTTTAGCAAACCTTTCAGACACATACGACAGATTAGAGCCAGAGTCAAATAAGATTAAGGCAGGCATATCATTAACAAGAAATGTACCCGTGACGACGTCAGCAGTCTCTTTTGCCTCTTCGGCTGTCATCTGGAAGGATCTCGGTTGATTCCTCGGAGCAGAGGAACCCTTAACTGATTGCTGAGGTGAAGATGTGGGCGGAGGAACATATCGAGGCCGAGTACAATCTTTAGCATGATGCCCCAACGTAACGCAATTTCGACAAGCCTCATCGCGTCTAGGACATTCTGACCTGTCATGACCATTCTGTTTACAGCAGTAACACTTAACGAACGCAGGATCGCATTTCCCTTCGTGAATTTGCTTGCAGCGAGGACAAGCAGGTTTTGGCGTCGAGGACACAGCATACGACTTAGCTTTCTTGGATGACTGCTTATCTCCCTTCTTCGAACCTTCATACTTCCTTTCAGCTTTCTCAGATTTCTCCTTCTTATTAGATTTGGCAATGAAAGGACATGCGCGCTCAGGATAGATTTCAAGCTCACCTACCCTAGCAATTTCCACTGCCTCTATATAACTTTTCGGTCTGCCGGACTTCACAAACTTCCGGATTTCTCGATCCAGACCATCCACAAACAAATCCCTTCTTCTTTCGTCAGTATCAACGGGGTGATCAGATAATAGTGAGAGCCTGGTAAATTCCAGCTCATAGTCCGTCACGGATCTTGTACCTTGCTGAAAAGATAGCAGGGTTTTCTCCATCTGGCGCTTGTCATCCTGAGGACAGTATTTCTCCTTCAAATGAATCTTAAATTGTTCCCAAGTAATGGATTTCTCCATTGCTTCAGACATGGGATTCGTAATCGACTTCCACCAACGGCCAGCTCCATCTTCCAACATTCCTGTTGCAAACGTCACCTTGTCTTCCTCATTACACTTGGAGAGTTTGAACGCTTTCTCCACATTCGCGACCCAGTCCATAGCCTTAACAGGATCAGATGACCCCGCAAACGCACGAGCTCCACACTTTTTGAAATCAACAAACGTACACTCACGTCCTACCTTAACGTGATGGTCAGAAGAGTCAGTCTCACTTTCATCAGAGGACACATGTCTATGCTTCCTCTTCCTGTCTTTCTTTGGCTTTGCTAACATTTCTTCCCTATGCTTCAGTTCTAATTCCTGTAACTTAAGTTCTCGCAACCTAAGTTCTTCCTCACGGCGCTTAAATTCCATTTCGCGCTGGTTTGCTTCGTCAGTCTGCATCACTGCTTTACCCTTGGTCAACAAGTCCTTAATCTCCCTAAATCTGTCTTCAACTGCCATATCAGTCTGCAGTCGGTTCCTATCCATCATAAGCTGCATTTGCCTACGGTTATCCTCATTCAACTTATGAACAAGGTCAATCAATTGAGCCTGTTGGGGAGGCACAGGGGTGGCAGTACTGCTTGAGTCATTAGCAGTGTTCTCAGGGTCAGTGCCTAAGTCTTCTACGTGAACAGATTCTTTGTGTTGATCAGCTGCAGCATCAGCAGCTTTATCAACCCTTGAGGAACCGGCATCAGTCGGATTCTTATCAGCCATTGGCTGAAAATATAAAGGAAATAGCTATTATTTCCTGATTCAATAAGCACAATTCAAGTCATAAATCCTACATCAGATAAGCATATCTAAATTCATAGATATGAAGGCAGTCAGTCAATCAGGCAGATACAAAGTCAAGTCAAAGTCGAGTCAAGGTCAAGTCAGTATTAAGCAGTCAATCCCTTCCCCATCCGATCAGTCATCATTTGCCTATCTTAGGTCAAGTTGTGTGGGTAGTCCTTTACTAATTAGGTTACCCTAGGCCTCGGTGACTTGTTCGGGAATTCAGAGTCACATAGTCCATATCATACCAGTAGTTTAAGTATCGGGTGGCCAATCCGATGATTAAACTGCTGCTCTGATACCAACTTTGTAACATCCAATTTTCCTTCGAACAGTACACGACGAAATATTTCATTTCATAATAATATTAATTGTTTGATACCACAGGCCCATCAGCAAAAATACTTAATTACAACAATAATTTAAAGATCAAATGGTGGTCTAACTAGCTTCTAAATCTTCAATCAGAGTGCGGAAGACTGAACAAGCTACCCGAGACCGCATCGTCTTTACAAAATAGGCATCATCAAAAATCCAAGGTCTGCTTTTCATAAAAATCCAGATTCACTTAGCCTGGGACGAACTATCTGCTATGATCTTGCCTTTATCAGCTTTTCCTGAAAAGGAGTTGTCATGACAGAGTAAGCTAACAAAGCTTAGTGAGTTAACAGAGTTCCACTAGATACCACACACATATAACATACTATCAGATCCTGTCGGTCAACACGTCAGAGACGGCAATTAGGTTGGGAGACAACCCGGTCAGTATTCCCATATGTAAGGCCGAAGCCCTACGGGAAGTGTATGGAAACAAGTCAGATAGGAAAGGAATCTGCAGAATTCCCTCCTGTGAATGGAGATCTCACATTCGATCCGGTCGGATGATGCAATATGCAACGGCAAGTATATAAACAGTCAAGTAAGCAGTAAGCATGATGCGTATTTACATAAAATGTAAAAGTGAACATGCAATCAAGGCATTTCAAATGTCTAGTTCAGTAATGGCAACATACGTTTCTATGATACAATATAGTATTAAAGAAACATGCAGCAATCAATCAGTAGTTTCCATACAGTCAGCACATTCACCAATAAGTATCAAAATATATGTAAGTAATTAATGAAATCTGTCACTCACAGTGGTCCGTTGTCAGATAATGCTTAAAAAGTTAAGCGGTTCAGTTTACTCTGTCAGAACGACGGGTCCCTGCATTTCAGTTTCAAGTCTGGTATATTAATGTCAAGTCTGAGTTATAATCTAAATAACCCTAGTTACATGTTCCGGTTATTATCAATTTTTGGCTGTCGAGTCTGAGGTAGTACTTATCGTCCCAAAGTGAGTCTTATTCTTAACAGATCAATATGATACCTAATTACACATATGTGGGGCCTTGCAACGAGGCCAATCATATTACTAACTAGGTGAATCATGACATTCATTTTCTAAGAGTTCATTCAATATTAAATGATACCTTTAATACGATAGGTTGTTTAATCACATAATCTGATTTAGGAATTGATATTTTGACTTGGAATTAAACCAGATTCAAATATGGAAACATAGACTCGAACTCATACATATTCGAATCTAGGATATTAGATTCGAACATATAGATTCGAAACTAGCTTCATTCGAGTCTAGTCAATCAGATTCGAAACAACCATTTCAAGTCAAAGGGAGTTAGATTCGAAGCCTTTAAATTCTAGGGATAGATTCGAATAGGCTAATAGATTCGAACGGCTGAATAGATTCGAACAGGATAATAGATTCGAAATCAGGCTTAGACTCGAAGCTATTAGATTCGAACATACTCACCCTCGATTCTAGGTGTTTTAGATTCGAGACATGCATATAATTCGAGTCTAGATGAAGCTCTCGAATCTGTTCATCGGATTTCCAGATTTTAACTACAAAACTTGAACAAAAATGAGGGAAAAATAGTTGCTAACCTTCGTCCAAGCTATAGCCTTCGTTTATGGATGATTTCCAAGCAAGAACAGGTCCTAAACGAGGGCAAATCAGCTTCAAATGAAGGAAAAATGAACAGATTCGAAAATGCTCTTCAAAACCGAGCCAAAAGTCAGAAAAACGGTCGATCTTACCTCAAATTCGGACGAAATCAAACACGAAATGGTAGATTCGCGAAGAACTCGACGATCTCTATCCAATGGCGTATGTAACACGAGAATCCGACGGTTCGATTTGAAGAAAAGCTAGAGAGAAGGAGGAGAGTGTAGAGAGAGAAGGAGAATCAACTTTCCAAACTTTGAAAAGTGAGGAGTGTAACTCCTATTTATAGGGAAATAGGGAAAATCAGATATTCTACTGAATTTTTCCGGAATTGTCCAACTTTTATTTCCCGACAAACCGATTTGCATTTCAGATGCAAATTATTAGCAAAGGAGTTCTAAATCTGCAACAATTGTCTTTTAGTAAATTTTAACTCATTTTAGTCAGTTTCGATATTTTCAGTCATTAATTGTCATTTAGCTGAATTTTAATTATAACTTAATATAATTAGTTATTTCAGATTCACATTATCAGCTATTTACTAATAATTGGATAAAATTTGCTTTATTATCCAAAGACTGATGCTGAAATATATACTTATTAAATTTCGGGCCGTTACAATCTTCCCCCGTTAAATTAATTCCGTCCTCGGAATTTGACTAAGACAGAAATAACCTCGGATACTTCTGCCTAATCTCGTCTTCTCGTTCCCAAGTTTGCGCAGATCCCTTATGATATTTCCATTGAACTAACACCATTGGGATTTCCTTGCTACGCAATTTCGAAACTTTATGGTCGATAATACGCTCGGGTTCTTCTTCGTACCGCAACTGCTCATCTAATTGCACGTCTTTCCAAGGAATCACGGTTTCAGCGTCAGGCAAACACTTTCGAAGATTACTCACATGGAATACATCATGAATCCCAATCATTTCGGCAGGCAGCTTTAGTCTGTAGGCTTGCAACCCTATACGTTCGAGAATTTCAAAAGGACCCACAAATCGAGGGCTCAACTTCCCCCGTTTGCCGAATCTTACTATTCCTTTTCTTGGCGAAACTTTCAGCAACACTTTATCTCCAACTTCAAACGCAATCGGCTTACGTCTTCTATCATGATACTTCTTTTGTCTGTCTTGAGAAGTCTGTATCCGCTGCCGAATCAATTGTAGCTGATCATGGGCTTCTTGCAGAATTGCTGGTCCAGAGATCGGGCGTTCACCTGTTTCCCTCCAACAGGTTGGAGTTCTGCATCGACGTCCGTACAAAAGCTGATATGGAGGCATACCAATAGTCGAGTGATAACTATTGTTATATGCAAACTCCACAAACGGCAGGTGAGTATCCCGACTTTCACCGAGATCAATTACACAGGCACGTAACATATCTTCTAGGGTCAAAATTGTCCTCTCACTTTGCCCGTCAGTTTCTGGATGATAAGCGGTGCTCATCTTGAGTTCAGTTCCTAGTCCAGTCTGAAAAGCCTTCCAAAAACGTGAAGTAAATCTGCTGTCACGGTCAGATACTATAGACAATGGCACACCATGTCTAGCCACAATTTCTTTTACGTACAATTCAGCTAACTTTTCGAGGCGTTCATCTTCACGTATGGGTAGGAAATGGGCTGACTTAGTAAGTCGATCCACTATTACCCATATAGAGTCATGATTCCGCTTTGTCCTTGGCAGCTTCGTCACAAAGTCCATGGTTATGTGGTCCCACTTCCATTCCGGAATTGGCAATGGTTGTAGTTCCCCATACGGCTTCTGATGTTCAGATTTGACTTGTAAGCAAGTCATACAATTTTCTACATATCGCCCCACGTCCTTCTTCATTCCAGGCCACCAATATTCCGTCCTCAAATCTTGATACATTTTGGTAGAACCAGGGTGTATCGAGAATTTCGACATATGAGCTTCCGACAGAATTCGATCCCGAATACCTCCTAGTCTGGGAACCCATATTCTATCCAAAAACCGTCTAAGACCACGATTATCAAGAGTCAGCTGGGTCACATAAGTAATCATGCGTTCAGATTTCAAGTTCTCATCCCGAATGGCTTCGGTTTGAGCGGCAATAATCGATTCAGACAAAGCAGACTCCAATACAACAGGAGTCAAGGCATAACATCGGGAATAATGGTCTTGTCCGGTTTTGCGGCTTAGGGCATCTGCTACAATGTTTGCTTTACCTGGATGGTAAAGGATTTCACAGTCATAGTCTTTAATCAATTCCATAGATCGCCTTTGTCGCATATTCAGCTCTTTCTGGTCAAATATATACTTCAGACTTTTGTGATCGGTATATAACTTGCACCTAGTCCCATACAGATAATGCCGCCAAATCTTCAGTGCGAAAGTCACGGCTGCAAGCTCCAAGTCATGCGTCGGGTAATTCTTTTCATGCGCCTTTAGCTGCCTTGATGCGTAGGCAATTACTTTATCCCTTTGCATCAGTACACAACCTAATCCCATCTTAGATGCATCACTATAGACTACAAAATCATCATTACCCTCAGGTAAGGCCAAAATTGGCGCTTCTACTAGCTTACGTTTCAGAGTCTCAAAGGCTCGATCTTGAGGTTCATTCCATTCAAACTTGACTTCTTTCTTCGTCAGGCTGGTTAAAGGCACCGCAATCTTGGAGAAATCACGGATAAATCTTCTGTAATAACCCGCAAGACCCAAGAAACTCCGAACTTCAGATACATTTTTCGGCACTTCCCACTTCTGAACCGCCTCAACCTTTGACGGATCTACGGCTATTCCCTCACCGGAGACAATATGTCCTAAAAACTGCACTTGGCGTAACCAAAATTCACATTTGGAGAATTTTGCATAGAGTCGTTCCTTTCGTAACAATTCTAGCAATTCTCGCAAATGCATCGCATGATCAGATTCAGATTTGGAGTAAATCAAGATGTCATCAATGAAGACTATCACTGATTTATCCAGCATTGGTCTACATACCCTATTCATAAGGTCCATAAATGCTGCCGGGGCATTTGTGAGACCAAACGGCATTACTAGAAACTCAAAATGACCGTAACGAGTACGAAATGCAGTCTTCGGTACGTCAGACTCAAATACTTTGAGTTGATGGTAACCAGATCGGAGATCGATCTTTGAGAAGAAGCTAGCCCCTTGCAGTTGATCAAACAAGTCGTCAATTCTTGGCAGAGGGTATCGGTTCTTGATTGTTACTTTATTCAGCTCCCGATAATCTATACACATGCGAAAGGTACCGTCCTTCTTCTTAACGAAAAGAACCGGAGCACCCCAAGGAGAAGTACTCGGACGAATAAACCCTTTTTCCAGTAATTCCTGCAACTGACTCATCATTTCCTTCATTTCATTCGGAGCAAGTCGGTAAGGGGCTTTCGCGATAGGAGCAGCACCCGGTACAAGGTCAATATGGAATTCGATTTGACGATCTGGTGGCAAACCAGAGATGTCATCCGGGAACACGTCAGGGAAATCTCGAACTACAGGAACATCGGACACGGCCTTTTTAACTTCCTTATCATCTAAGGCATATGCTAAATAGGCGGCACATCCTTTGGTTAGGCACTTTCGGGCTTTCAGTACAGAGATGAGACCTAAATCTTGAGTCTTTCTATCGCCATAAACATAACGTTCATTTCCTTCGGGGGTTCTAATTCTAATTATCCTTTTTGCACAAAGGATTTCAGCATTGCTCATCATTAGCCAGTCCATTCCTATAATAACATCGAACTCCCTAATCCACATCGGTATCAGGTCAACGTCCGAGGAGAAGTCATCAATCACTAGCTTACAGGAACGAAAGATTCTATTCACAGTCACAAAATTCGAACTAGCTGTTTCTATGTCTAAGGGTGCAGGTAACATCACAGGGGCAAAATCAAACTGTCTGGCAAACTTTTCAGACACATACGACAGATTAGAGCCAGAGTCAAATAAGATTAAGGCAGGCATATCATTAACAAGAAATGTACCCGTGACGACGTCAGCAGTCTCTTTTGCCTCTTCGGCTGTCATCTGGAAGGATCTCGGTTGATTCCTCGGAGCAGAGGAACCCTTAACTGATTGCTGAGGTGAAGATGTGGGCGGAGGAACATATCGAGGCCGAGTACAATCTTTAGCATGATGCCCCAACGTAACGCAATTTCGACAAGCCTCATCGCGTCTAGGACATTCTGACCTGTCATGACCATTCTGTTTACAGCAGTAACACTTAACGAACGCAGGATCGCATTTCCCTTCGTGAATTTGCTTGCAGCGAGGACAAGCAGGTTTTGGCGTCGAGGACACAGCATACGACTTAGCTTTCTTGGATGACTGCTTATCTCCCTTCTTCGAACCTTCATACTTCCTTTCAGCTTTCTCAGATTTCTCCTTCTTATTAGATTTGGCAATGAAAGGACATGCGCGCTCAGGATAGATTTCAAGCTCACCTACCCTAGCAATTTCCACTGCCTCTATATAACTTTTCGGTCTGCCGGACTTCACAAACTTCCGGATTTCTCGATCCAGACCATCCACAAACAAATCCCTTCTTCTTTCGTCAGTATCAACGGGGTGATCAGATAATAGTGAGAGCCTGGTAAATTCCAGCTCATAGTCCGTCACGGATCTTGTACCTTGCTGAAAAGATAGCAGGGTTTTCTCCATCTGGCGCTTGTCATCCTGAGGACAGTATTTCTCCTTCAAATGAATCTTAAATTGTTCCCAAGTAATGGATTTCTCCATTGCTTCAGACATGGGATTCGTAATCGACTTCCACCAACGGCCAGCTCCATCTTCCAACATTCCTGTTGCAAACGTCACCTTGTCTTCTTCATTACACTTGGAGAGTTTGAACGCTTTCTCCACATTCGCGACCCAGTCCATAGCCTTAACAGGATCAGATGACCCCGCAAACGTACGAGCTCCACACTTTTTGAAATCAACAAACGTACACTCACGTCCTACCTTAACGTGATGGTCAGAAGAGTCAGTCTCACTTTCATCAGAGGACACATGTCTATGCTTCCTCTTCCTGTCTTTCTTTGGCTTTGCTAACATTTCTTCCCTATGCTTCAGTTCTAATTCTTGTAACTTAAGTTCTCGCAACCTAAGTTCTTCTTCACGGCGTTTAAATTCCATTTCGCGCTGGTTTACTTCATCAGTCTGCATCACTGCTTTACCCTTGGTCAACAATTCCTTAATCTCCCTAAATCTGTCTTCAACTGCCATATCAGTCTGCAGTCGGTTCCTATCCATCATAAGCTGCATTTGCCTACGGTTATCCTCATTCAACTTATGAACGAGGTCAATCAATTGAGCCTGCTGGGGAGGCACAGGCGTAGCAGTACTGCTTGAGTCATTAGCAGTATTCTCAGGGTCAGTGCCTAAGTCCTCTACGTGAACAGATTCTTTGTGTTGATCAGCTGCAGCATCAGCAGCTTTATCAACCCTTGAGGAACCGGCAACAGTAGGATTCTTATCAGCCATTGGCTGAAAATATAAAGGAAATAGCTATTATTTCCTGATTCAAATAAGCACTGTTCAAGTCACAATTCCTATGTCAGATAATCATATCTAAATTCATAGATATGAAGGCAGTTAATCATACTCACAAAGTCAGGTCAAAGTCAAGTCAGTATCAAGCAGTCAATCCCTCCCCCATCCTATCAGTCATCATTTGCCTATCTTAGGTCAAGTTGTGTGGGTAGTCCTTTACTAATTGGGTTACCCTAGGCCTCGGTGACTTGTTCGGGAATTCAGAGTCACATAGTCCATACCATACCAGTAGTTTAAGTATCGGGTGGCCAATCCGATGATTAAACTGCTGCTCTGATACCAACTTTGTAACATCCAAGTTTCCACAAACAGTACACGTCATAATATTTCATTTGATTAAGTAATAATAATTGTTTGATACCACAGGTCCCACAGCAAGAATACTTAATTACAACAATATTAAAATCAAATGGTGGTCTAACTAGCTTCTAAATCTTCAATCAGAGTGCGGAAGACTGAACAAGCTACCCGAGACCGCATCATCTTTACAAAATAGGCATCATCAAAAGTCCAAAGGTCTGCTATTCATCAAAATCCAGATTCACTTAGCATGGGACGAACTACCAGCTATGATCTTGCCTTTATCAGCTTTTCCTGAAAAAGAATTGTCATGACAGAGTAAGCTAACAAAGCTTAGTGAGTAAACAGAGTTCCATTAGTTACCACACACATGCCATACTATCAGCTCCTGCCGGCAAGTCACTACGTCCTGAGACAGCAAAAAGGTTGGGAGACAACCCAGTCGGTATTCCCATGTGTAAGGCCGAAGCCCTACGGGAAGTGTATGGAAACAAGTCAAATAGGAAAGGAATCTGCAGAATTCCCTCCTGTGAATGGAGATCTCACATTCGGTCCTATCGGAATATGCAGTATGCAGCGGCAAATATATATAAACAGTCAAATAAGCAGTAAGCATGATAAGTATTTACATAAAATGTAAAAGTGAACATGCAATCAAGGCAATTGAAGTGTCTAACTTCAGTAATGTCAAAAGTACGTTTCTATGATACAATAAAGTATTAAAGAAACATGCAGCAACAAACGGAAGTTTCCATACAGTCGATGACATTCACCAATAAGTATCGAAACATATGGAAGTAATCAATGAAATCTGTCACTCACAGTGGTCCGTAGTCAGATAATGCTTAACAAATTAAGCGGTTCAGTTTACTCTGTCAATTCGACGGGTTCCTGCATTTCAGTTTCAAGTCTGGCATATTAATGTCAAGTCTGAGTCATAATCTATATACAACCCTAGTTATATATTCAGGTCATTGTCAATTCTAGCTGTCGAGTCTGAGGTAGTTCCTATCGTCCCAAGGTGAGTCTATTCTTATCAGATTAATTACGATTCATCTAATTACAGATGTGTGGCCTTGAAACAAAGCCAATCGTATTACTTAGCAAGGTGAGTAGGACATACACATTCTAAAGGTTCATACAGAGTCGGTTAATTTATTTGTGCATAAAATAGTTATGCAACATGAAACTTGTGATTTTTATCATAATTAAACGATACTTTCAATTTCATTAGATTATTTAATAACTTAATCTGATTTAGGAATTCGTCTTTGGCTAGGAACAAACTCAGATTCGAATGAAGGACAACAGATTCGAATCTTAACTATTTCGAATCTATAGATTCGAAACACTCATATAGAATCGAGGGCATACATAGGTTCGAAATGAGGACATAAACTCGAAAACACCTACATAGACTCGAGGCAGCATAAATTCGAAACTAATAAATTCGAAATACATAGATTCGAATCAGATAGATTCGAAATGAGCTAGGTTCGAAACACACACACACAGATTCGAACTCACAGATTCGGATCCATACAATTCGAGTCTAGTGATTTCGAGTCTGCTCATGAATCTCTCGAGTTTGTTCTACTTGTTCATCAATTTTCCAGGTTTTTAACTACGAAAATGAGCCAAAAATAAGGGAGTAATAGTCACTAACCTTCGTCCAAGCTATAGCCTTCGATTATAAACGGTTTCTAAGCCAAAACAGGTCCTAAACGGGGGCAAATCAGCTTCAAATGAAGGAAAAATGAGCAAACTCGAAAATGCTCATTCAAAACCGAACCAAAAGTCAGAAAAATGGTCGATCTTACCTCAAATCCGGACGAAATCAAACATGCAACGGTAGATTCGTGAAGAGCTCGACGATCTCTATCCGATGGCGTATGAATCACGAGAATCCGATGGTTCGATTAGAAGAAAAGCTAGAGAGAAGATGCAACTTAGAGAGAGAAGGAGGAGAGAGTTTCTTAGATTTCCAAACCTAAGAAATGAGGAAGGGAAGTCCTATTTATAGGGAAAAATCAGATTTTCTACTGAATTTTCCGGAATTGACCAACTTTATTTCCCAACAATCCGATTTGCATATTTGTCTTTTAGTCACATTTTTATTCATTTTAGTCCGTTTCGTCACTTTCAGTCTTTAATTTGTCATTTAGCTGAATTTTAATTATTAATTTTATTTCAGCTAATTTTGGGCAACTTTTCATAATTAATTATAACTTAATATAATTAACTATTTAAGATTCATGTTTTCAGTTAATTACTAATATTTGGATAAAATTGCTTTATTATTAAAAGTCTGATGCTGTAATTTATATTTAATAAATTACGGGCTGTTACAATTTCGTCCGGATTTAAGGTAAAATCGACCCTTTTTCTGACTTTTGGTTCGGTTTTGAAAGAGCAAACTCGAGTTTGCTCAAATTCTATTCTTTCGAAGCTGATTTGCCCTCGTTTAGGACCTGTTTTGGCTTGGAAAACTCTCTAGTCGAAGGATATAGCTTGGACGAAGGTTAGAATCTATTTTCCGTCATTTATGTTTCTGTTTAGTAGCTAAAACCTGGAAAAAACGATGAACAAGTAGAACAAATTCGAGACATTCATGTATAGACTCGAGGGTGAGGAGTTCGAATCTAATCCCTAGACTCGAAGGGGTGGGGATTTCGAATCTATTCCCCTAGACTCGAAATGTTCATGTTCAGATTCGAATATGTGTATGTATGGCTTCGAATCTATGTAGGTTTCGAATCTATGTAGGATTCGAATCTATGTAGGTTTCGAATCTATGCATGGTTCGAATCTATGGATGGCTTGAATCTATATCCCTAATTCGAATTTATCCTAGTCAAATCTATTCCCTAGAATCTATTATGTGTGTGCTTCGAATCTAAACCATTAGATTCGAATGAGAGGTGTTCGAATCTATTCCTTGAAGTTCGAATCTGATTGCCATTTCAAGTCTAAGATTAATTTCTAAATCAGATTAAGTTATTAAACAACCTAAGGAAATTGAAAGTATTGTTTGATTATGAATAAACTCACAAGTTCAAGTTGCAAATCTATTTTATGCACAAATGAATTAACAGACTCTGTACGAACCCTTAGAATGTGTATGACCTGTTCAACTTGCTAAGTAATACGATTGGCTTTGTTTCAAGGCCACACATCTATAATTAGATGAATCGTATTAATCTGATAAGAATAGATTCACCTTGGGACGATAGGAACTACCTCAGACTCGATAACCAGAATTGACAATAACCTGAATATATAACTAGGGTTATATAGATTATGACACAGACTTGACATTAATATGCCAGACTTGAAACTGAACTGCAGGAACCCGCCGATTTGACAGAGTAAACTGAACCGCTTAATTCGTTAAGCATTATCTGACTACGGACCACTGTGAGTGACAGATTTCATTAATTACTTGCATATATTTCGATACTTATTGGTGAATGTATTGACTGTATGGAAACTTCCGATTGTTGCTGCATGTTTCTTTAATACTATATTGTATCATAGAAACGTACTTTGACATTACTGAAGCTAGACACTTGAATTGCCTTGATTGCATGTTCACTTTTACATTTATGTAAATACGTATCATGCTTACTGCTTACTTGACTGTTTATATACTTGCCGCTGCATACTGCATTATCCGACAGGACCGAATGTGAGATCTCCATTCACAGGAGGGAATTCTGCAGATTCCTTTCCTATTTGACTTGTTTCCATACACTTCCCGTAGGGCTTCGGTCTTACACATGGGAATACCGACTGGGTTGTCTCCCAACCTTTTTGACGTCTCTGACGTAGTGACTTGCCGACAGGAGCTGATAGTATGTTATATGTGTGTGGTAACTAATGGAACTCTGTTTACTCACTAAGCAATGTTAGCTTACTCTGTCATGACAACTCTTTTTCAGGAAAAGCTAATAAAGGCAAGACCATAGCAGGTAGTTCGTCCCAGGCTAAGTGAATCTGGACTTTGATGAATAGCAGACTTTTGGACTTTTGATGACACCTATTTTGAAAAGATGATGCGGTCTCGGGTAGCTTGTTCAGTCTTCCGCACTCTGATTGAAGATTTAGAAGCTAGTTTAGACCACCATTTGATCTTTAATTTATTGTTGTAATTAAGTATTCAGGCTGATGGACCTGTGGTATCAAACAATTAGAATATTTATTACTTAATGAAATGAAATATTATGACGTGTACTGTTTGTGGAAACTTGGATGTTACAAAGTTGGTATCAGAGCAGCAGTTTAATCATCGGATTGGCCACCCGATACTTAAACTACTGGTATGGTATGGACTATGTGACTCTGAATTCCCGAACAAGTCACCGAGGCCTAGGGTAACCTAATTAGTAAAGGACTACCCACACAACTTGACCTAAGATAGGCAAATGATGACTGATAGGATGGGGGAGGGATTGACTGCTTGATACTGACTTGACTTTGACTTGACTTTGTGCCAGCCTGACTGACTGCCTTCATATCTATGAATTTAGATGTGATTATCTGACGTAGGAATTATGACTCGAATCGTGCTTATTTGAATTAGGAAATAATAGTTATTGCCTTTATATTTTCAGCCAATGGCTGATAAGAATCCAAATGTTGCTGGTACCTCGGCTGTTGGTAAAGCTGCTGATGCTGCAGCTGATCAACACAAAGAATCTGTTCATGTAGAGGACTTAGGCACTGACCCTGAAAATACTGCTAATGACTCAAGCAGTACTGCCACCCCTGTGCCTCCTCAGCAGGCTCAATTGATTGACCTCGTTCATAAGTTGAATGAGGATAACCGTAGGCAGATGTAGCTTATGATGGATAGGAACCGACTGCAGACTGATATGGCAGTTGAAGACCGATTTAAGGAAATTAAGGATTTGCTGACTAAGGGTAAAGCGGTAATGCACACTGATGAGGAAAACCAGCGTGAAATTGACTTTAAGCGCCGTGAAGAAGAACTTAGGTTGCGAGAGCTTAAGTTGCAGGAGTTAGAACTGAAGTATAAGGAAGAGATGTTAGCGAAGCCCAAGAAAGACCGAAAGAGGAAACATAGGCATGTGTCATCTGATGAAAGTGAGACTGACTCTTCTGACCATCACGTTAAGGTAGGACGTGAGTGTACGTTTGTTGATTTCAAGAAGTGTGGAGCTCGTACCTTTGCGGGGTCATCTGATCCTGTTAAAGCTATGGACTGGGTCGCGAATGTGGAGAAAGCGTTTAGACTCTCCAAGTGTGGTGAAAAAGACAAGGTCACATTTGCGACGGGAATGTTGGAAGATGGAGCTGGCCGTTGGTGGAAGTCTATCACAAATCCCATGTCTGATGCAATGGAAAAATCCATTACTTGGGATCAATTCAAGATTCATCTGAAGGAGAAATACTGCCCTCAGGATGTTAAGCGCCAGATGGAGAAAACCCTGCTATCTTTTCAGCAAGGTACAAGATCCGTGACGGACTATGAGCTGGAATTTACCAGGCTCTCGCTATTATCTGATCACCCTGTTGATACCGACGAAAGGAGAAGAGATTTATTTGTGGATGGTCTGGATAGAGAAATCCGGAAGTTTGTGAAATCTGGCAGACCGAGAAGTTATATTGAGGCAGTGGAAATTGCTAGGGTAGGTGAGCTTGAAATCTATCCTGAGCGAGCATGTCCTTTTATTGCTAAATCTAATAAGAAGGAAAAATCTGAGAGAGCTGAAAGGAAGAATGAAAGTTCAAGGAAAGGAGATAAGCAGTCTTCTAAGAAGGCTAAATCGTATGCTGTGACCTCGGCACCAAAGCCTGCTTGTCCTCGCTGCAAGCAAATTCATGAAGGGAAATGCGATCCTGCGTTCGTTAAATGTTACTGCTGTAGACAGAACGGTCACGATAGGTCAGAATGTCCCAGGCGCAGTGAGGCTTGTCGAAACTGCATTACGTTGGGGCACCATGCTAAAGACTGTACCCGACCCCGATTTGTTCCTCCGCCTGCATCTTCACCTCAGCAATCAGTCAAGGGTTCCTCTGCTCCGAGGAATCAACCGAGATCCTTTCAGATGACAGCCGAAGAGGCAAAAGAGACTGCTGACGTCGTCACGGGTACATTTCTTGTTAATGATATGCCTGCCTTAATCTTATTTGACTCTGGCTCTAATCTGTCGTATGTGTCTGAAAAGTTTGCTAAACAGTTTGATTTTGCCCCTGTAATGTTACCTGCACCCTTAGACATAGAAACTGCTAGCTCGAATTTTGTGACTGTGAATAGAGTCTTTCGTTCCTGTAAGCTAGTGATTGATGACCTCTCCTCGGATGTTGACCTGATACCGATGTGGATTAGAGAATTCGATGTTATTATAGGAATGGACTGGCTTATGACGAATAATGCTGAAATCCTTTGTGCTAAAAGGATAATTAGAATTAGAATCCCCGAAGGAAGTGAACGTTATGTTTATGGCGATACAAAGACTCGAAATTTAGGTCTCATCTCTGTAATGAAAGCCCGAAAGTGCCTAACCAAAGGTTGTTCCGCCTATTTAGCCTATGCCATAGATGCTAAAGAAGTTAAAAATACCGTGTTTGATGTACCTGTAGTTCGAGATTTCCCTGACGTATTCCCGGATGACATCTCTGGTTTGCCACCAGATCGCCAAATCGAATTCCACATTGACCTTGTACCGGGTGCTGCTCCTATCGCGAAAGCCCCTTACCGTCTTGCTCCGAATGAAATGAAGGAAATGATGAGTCAGTTGCAGGAATTATTGGAAAAAGGGTTTATTCGTCCGAGTACTTCTCCTTGGGGTGCTCCGGTTCTTTTTGTTAAGAAGAAGGATGGTACCTTTCGCATGTGTAACGATTATCGGGAGTTAAATAAGGTAACTATTAAGAACCGATACCCTCTGCTTAGAATTGATGACTTGTTTGATCAACTGCAAGGGGCTAGTTATTTTTCAAAAATTGATCTCCGATCTGGATATCATCAGCTCAAAGTATTTGAGTCTGACGTACCAAAGACTGCATTTCGTACTCGATATGGCCATTTTGAATTCCTAGTAATGTCGTTTGGTCTCACAAATGCCCCGGCAGCATTTATGGACCTCATGAATAGGGTATGTAGACCAATGCTGGATAAATCAGTGATAGTCTTCATTGATGACATCTTGATTTACTCTAAGTCTGAATCTGATCATGCGATGCATTTGCGAGAATTGCTAGAATTGTTACGAAAGGAGCGACTCTACGCGAAATTCTCCAAATGTGAATTCTGGTTACGCCAGGTGCAATTTTTAGGACATATTGTCTCGGGTGAGGGAATAGCCGTAGATCCATCAAAGGTTGATGCGGTTCAGAAGTGGGAAGCGCCGAAAAACGTATCTGAAGTTCGAAGTTTCTTGGGTTTAGTGGGCTATTACCGAAGATTTATCCGTGATTTCTCCAAGATTGCGGTGCCTTTAACCAGTCTGACGAAGAAAGAAGTTAAGTTTGAATGGAATGAATCTCAAGATCGAGCCTTTGAGACTTTGAAGCGTAAGCTAATTGAAGCACCGGGTTTGGCCTTACCTGAGGGTAATGATGATTTTGTAGTCTATAGTGATGCTTCTAAGATGGGATTAGGCTGTGTGTTGATGCAAAGGGATAAAGTAATTGCCTACGCATCAAGGCAGCTAAAGGCGCATGAGAAGAATTATCCGACGCATGATTTAGAACTTGCAGCCGTGACCTTTGCACTGAAGATTTGGCGGCATTATCTGTATGGGACTAGATGCAAGTTATATACAGATCACAAAAGTCTGAAGTATATATTCGACCAGAAAGAGCTGAATATGCGACAAAGGCGATCTATGGAATTGATTAAAGACTATGACTGTGAGATCCTTTACCATCCAGGTAAAGCAAATATAGTAGCAGATGCCCTAAGCCGCAAAACCGGACCAGACCATTATACCCGATGTTATGCTTTGACTTCTGTTGTTTTGGAGTCTGCCTTGCCTGAGTCGATTATTGCCGCTCAAACCGAAGCCATTCGGGATGAGAACTTGAAATCTGAACGTATGGTTACTTATGTGACCCAGCTGACTCTTGATAATCGTGGTCTTAGACGGTTCTTGGATAGAATATGGGTTCCCAGACTAGGAGGTATTCGTAATCAAATTCTCTCGGAGGCTCATATGTCAAAATTTTCGATACATCCTGGATCTACTAAAATGTATCAAGACTTGAGGACGGAATATTGGTGGCCTGGAATGAAGAAGGACGTGGGGCGATATGTAGAAAATTGCATGACTTGTTTACAAGTCAAATCTGAACATCAGAAGCCGTATGGGGAACTACAACCATTGCCAATCCCGGAATGGAAGTGGGACCACATAACCATGGACTTTGTGACGAAGCTGCCCAAGACTAAGCGAAATCATGACTCTATATGGGTAATAGTGGATCGACTTACTAAGTCAGCCCATTTTCTACCCATACGTGAAGATGAACGCCTCGAAAAGTTAGCTGAATTGTACGTAAAGGAAATCGTGACTAGACATGGTGTGCCATTGTCTATAGTATCGGACCGTGACAGCAGATTTACTTCTCGATTTTGGAAGGCTTTTCAAGAAACGGACTAGGAACTGAACTTAAGATGAGCACCGCCTATCATCCTGAGACGACGGGCAAAGTGAGAGACCAATTTTGGAACCTTAGAAGAATGTTTACGTGCCTGTTGTGATTGATCTGCGGTGGAAGTGGATACTCACTCTGCCGTTTGTGGAGGTTTGCTTATAACAATAGTTATCACTCGGGACTATTTGGTATGCCTGCCATATCAGCTTTTGTACGGACGTCGATGTAGAAACTCCAACCTGTTGGAGGGAAACGGCTGAACGCCCGATCATCTGGACCAGCATTTTTGCAGAAGCTCATGACCAACTACAGTTGATTCGACATCGATTCAGACCTCTCAGGATAGACAAAAGAAATATCATGATCGAAGACGTAAGCCAATTGTGTTCGAGGTGGGTGATAAAGTGTTGTTGAAGGTCTCGCCAAGAAAAGGGATAGTGAGGTTCGGCAAACGGGGGAAGTTGAGCCCTCGATTTGTGGGTCCTTTTGAAATTCTCGAGCGTATAGGATTGCAAGCCTACAGATTAAAGCTGCCTGCCGAAATGACTGGGATTCATGATGTATTTCATGTTAGTAATCTTCGAAAGTGTTTAGCTGACGCTGAAGCTGTGATTCCTTGGAAAGACGTGCAAATTGATGAGCAGTTGCGATACGAAGAAGAGCCCGAGCGTATAATCGATCATAAGGTTTCGAAATTGCGCAACAAGGAAATTCCAATGGTGTTAGTTCAATGGAAATATCATAAGGGATCTGCGCAAACTTGGGAACGAGAAGACGAGATTAGGCAAAAGTATCCGAAGTTATTCCTGTCCTAGTCGATTCCGAGGACGGAATCAATTTAACGGGGGAAGATTGTAACAGCCCGTAATTTATTAAATATAAATTACAGCATCAGACTTTGGATAATAAAGCAATTTTATCCAAATATTAGTAATTAACTGAAAACATGAATCTTAAATAGTTAATTATATTAAGTTATAATTAATTATGAAAAGTTGCCCAAAATTAGCTGAAATAAAATTAATAATTAAAATTCAGCTAAATGACAAATTAAAGACTGAAAATGACGAAACGGACTAAAATGAATAGAAATTTGACTAAAAGACAATTATAGCTAAATCTAGAACTCCCTTGCTATTATTTGCATCTGAAATGCAAATCAGATTGATGGGAATAAAGTTGGTCGATTCCGGAAATTCTGTAGAAAATCTGATCTTTTTCCTATTTTCCTATAAATATGAGCTCCCCTCCTCATTTCTTAAGTTTGGAAACTTGGGCTCTCCTCCTTCTCTCTCTAAGATTACACCTTCTCTCTAGCATTTCTCCTAATCGATCCGTCGGATTCTCGTGATTAATATGCCATCGGTTAGAGATCGTCGAGCTCTACACGAATCTACCATTGCATGTTTGATTTCGTCCGGATTTAAGGTAAAATCGACCCTTAGTCTGACTTTTGGTTCGGTTTTGAAAGAGCAAACTCGAGTTTGCTCAAATTCTATTCTTTCGAAGCTGATTTGCCCTCGTTTAGGACCTGTTTTGGCTTGGAAAACTCTCTAGTCGAAGGATATAGCTTGGACGAAGGTTAGTATCTATTTTCCGTCATTTATGTTCCTGTTTAGTAGCTAAAACCTGGAAAAAACGATGAACAAGTAGAACAAATTCGAGACATTCATGTATAGACTCGAGGGTGAGGAGTTCGAATCTAATCCCTAGACTCGAAGGGGTGAGGATTTCGAATCTATTCCCCTAGACTCGAAATGTTCATGTTCAGATTCGAATGTGTGTATGTATGGCTTCGAATCTATGTAGGTTTCGAATCTATGTAGGATTCGAATCTATGTAGGTTTCGAATCTATGTATGGTTCGAATCTATGGATGGCTTGAATCTATATCCCTAATTCGAATTTATCCTAGTCAAATCAATTCCCTAGAATCTATTATGTGTGTGCTTCGAATCTAAACCATTAGATTCGAATGAGAGGTGTTCGAATCTATTCCTTGTAGTTCGAATCTGATTGCCATTTCAAGTCTAAGATTAATTTCTAAATCAGATTAAGTTATTAAACAACCTAAGGAAATTGAAAGTATTGTTTGATTATGAATAAACTCACAAGTTCAAGTTGCATATCTATTTTATGCACAAATGAATTAACAGACTCTGTACGAACCCTTAGAATGTGTATGACCTGTTCAACTTGCTAAGTAATACGATTGGCTTTGTTTCAAGGCCACACATCTATAATTAGATGAATCGTATTAATCTGATAAGAATAGATTCACCTTGGGACGATAGGAACTACCTCAGACTCGATAACCAGAATTGACAATAACCTAAATATATAACTAGGGTTATATAGATTATGACACAGACTTGACATTAATATGCCAGACTTGAAACTGAAATGCAGGAACCCGTCGATTTGATAGAGTAAACTGAACCGCTTAATTCGTTAAGCATTATCTGACTACGGACCACTGTGAGTGACAGACTTCATTAATTACTTGCATATATTTCGATACTTATTGGTGAATGTATTGACTGTATGGAAATTTCCGATTGATGCTGCATGTTTCTTTAATACTATATTGTATCATAGAAACGTACTTTTGACATTACTGAAGCTAGACACTTGAATTGCCTTGATTGCATGTTCACTTTTACATTTTATGTAAATACGTATCATGCTTACTGCTTACTTGACTGTTTATATACTTGCCGCTGCATACTGCATTATCCGACAGGACCGAATGTGAGATCTCCATTCACAGGAGGGAATTCTGCAGATTCCTTTCCTATTTGACTTGTTTCCATACACTTCCCGTAGGGCTTCGGCCTTACACATGGGAATACCGACTGGGTTGTCTCCCAACCTTTTTGACGTCTCTGACGTAGTGACTTGCCGACAGGAGCTGATAGTATGTTATATGTGTGTGGTAACTAATGGAACTCTGTTTACTCACTAAGCAATGTTAGCTTACTCTGTCATGACAACTCTTTTTCAGGAAAAGCTGATAAAGGCAAGACCATAGCAGGTAGTTCGTCCCAGGCTAAGTGAATCTGGACTTTGATGAATAGCAGACTTTTGGACTTTTGATGACACCTATTTTGAAAAGATGATGCGGTCTCGGGTAGCTTGTTCAGTCTTCCGCACTCTGATTGAAGATTTAGAAGCTAGTTTAGACCACCATTTGATCTTTAATTTATTGTTGTAATTAAGTATTCAGGCTGATGGACCTGTGGTATCAAACAATTAGAATATTTATTACTTAATGAAATGAAAGTTTATGACGTGTACGGTTTGTGGTGATTGGATGTTACAGGAACGTACGATAGACACTGCTGAAACTGGACAACTGCTGTTGCATGTTCCTTGATCACATGCATTGCTCAGGACCGCTGTGAGTTACAGATTGCATTACTTACTTGCATATGTTTCGGTACTTATTGGTGATTGATACTGACTTGTATGGAAACATCTGCTGCTGCTTGTTCCTTGATTACTTAATTAAATGTTAGGAACGTATGATAGACACTGCTGAACTAGACAACTGCTGCTGCATGTTCCTTGATTACTTTCATTGCTCAGGACCGCTGTGAGTGACAGATTGCATTTTACTTGCATATTTTTTGGTACTTATTGGTGATTGTTACTGACTTGTATGGCAACATCTGATGCTGCTTGTTCCTTGATTACTTAATTGTATGTTAGGAACGTATGATAGACACTGCTGAAACTGGATAACTGCTACTGCATGTTCCTTGATTACTTGCTTTGTTTTGGACCGCTGTGAGTGACAGATTGCATTACTTACTTGCATATGTTTCGTTACGTATTGGTGATTGTTACTGACTTGTATGGAAACATCTGCTTCTGCTTATTCCTTGATTACTTAATTGTATGTTAGGAACGTACGATAGACACTGCTGAAACTGGACAACTGCTGCTGCATTTTCCTTGATCACTTGCATTGCTCAGGACCGCTGTGAGTGACAGATTGCATTACTTACTTGCATATGTTTCGGTACTTATTGGTGATTGTTACTAACTTGTATGGAAACATCTGCTGCTGCTTGTTCCTTGATTACTTAATCGTATGATAGACACTGCTGAAACTGGACAATTGCTGCTGCATGTTCCCCTTGATTACTTGCATTGCTCAGGACTGCTGTGAGTGACAGATTTCATTACTTTCTTACATTTGTTTCGGTACTTATTGGTGATTGATACTGACATGTATGGAAACATCTGCTGCTGCTTATTCCTTGATTACTTAATTGTATGTTAGGAACGTACGATAGACACTGCTGAAACTGGACAACTGCTGCTGCATTGTAACATCCAAGTTACCACAAACAGTACACGTCATAATATTTCATTTCATTAAGTAATAAATATTACTAATTGTTTGATACCACAGGTCCATCTGCCTGAATACTTAATTACAAAAATATATTAAAAACAAATGGTGGTCTAACTAGCTTCTAAATCTTCAATCAGAGTGCGGAAGACTGAACAAGCTACCCGAGACCGCATCATCCTTTCAAAATAGGCGTCAGCAAAAGTCCAAAAGTCTGCTATTCATCAAATGTCCAAAATCACTTAGCCTGGGACGAACTACCTGCTATGCTCTTGCCTTTATCAACTTTTCCTGTAAAAGAGTTGTCATGACAGAGTAAGCTAACATTGCTTAGTGAGTTAACAGAGTTCCATTAGTTACCACACATATAACATACTATCAGCTCCTGCCGGCAAGTCACTACGTCCTGAGACAGCAAAAAGGTTGGGAGACAACCCAGTTTGTTTTCCCCTATGTAAGGCCGCAGCCCTACGGGAAGTGTATGGAAACAAGTCATATAGGAAAGGAATCTGCAGAATTCCCTCCTGTGAATGGAGATCTCACATTCGGTCCTATCGGATAATGCAGTATGCAGCGACAAGTATATAAACAGTCAAGTAAGCAGTAAGCATGATAAGTGTTTACATAAAATGTAAAAGTGAACATACAATCAAGGTAATTCAAGTGTCTAGCTTCAGTAATGTCAAAAATACGTTTCTATGATACAATAAAGTATTAAAGAAACATGCAGTAACAAACGGAAGTTTCCATACAGTCGATGACATTCACCAATAAGTATCGAAACATATGCAAGTAATTAATGAAATCTGTCACTCACAGTAGTCCGTAGTCAGATAATGCTTAACGAATTAAGCTGATCAGTTTACTCTGTCAAATCGGCGGTTTCCTGCAGTTCAGTTTCAAGTCTGGCATATTAATGTCAAGTCTGTGACATAATCTATATAACCCTAGTTACATATTCAGGTTATTGTCAATTCTGGCTGTCGAGTCTGAGGTAGTTCCTATCGTCCCAAGGTGAGTATTCTAATCAGATTAATACGATTCATCTAATTACATATGTGTGGCCTTGAAATAAAGTCAATCATATTACTAGCTAGGTGCATCATGACATACGATTTCTAAGAGTTCATTCAATGTCTGTTAATTCATTTGTGCATAAAATAGATGTGCAACTTGAATTTGTGAGTTTTATCATAATCATATTATACTTTTAATTACAATAGGTTGTTTAATAACTTAATCTGATTTAGGAATTAATCTTAGGCTTGGAACAAAAACCAGATTTGAATTATAGGAGATAGATTCGAACAAGTTAAATTCGAATCTAGTTCATTAGATTCGAAGTTCTCATTACTTTGAAACACACACATAGATTCGAAGCATACAATCGAGACACACCCACATTCGAGACTAAGGAATCAGATTCGAAGCAATAGATTCTAAGACAGATTTGAAGCTCATAGACTCGAAGATATATATAGATTCGAAGCATATAGACTCGAACCCATACACAGATTCGAGACAACACACTAGACTCGAAGGACAGCATCAGATTCGAAGGTCATTAACAGATTCGAAGCAACCTTCGAGTCTAAGGGGGGGGGGGGGCAGATTCGAAATCAGTATATATTCGAATCTGTTCTACATGTTCAACGATTTTCCAGGTTTTAGCTACTAAACATGAACATAAATGAGGGAAAAATAGTTACTAACCTTCGTCCAAGCTATATCCTTCGACTATAGATGATTTCCAAGCAAAAGCAAGTCCTAAACGAGAGCAAATCAGCTTCGAATGAATAGAATTTGAGCAAACTCGAGTTTGCTCTTTCTAAACCGAACCAAAAGACAGAAAAAAGGGTCGAATTTACCTCAAATCGGAACCAAATCGAACATGCAATGACAGAATATTGTAGAGCTTGACGATCTCTATCCGTTGACGAATAAATCACGAGAATCCGACGGTTCGTTTAGGAGAAATTCTAGAGAGAAGGTGAAGGTGTAGAGAGAGAAGGAGAGAGTTCTAGATTTTCCAAACCAAGGAAATGAGGAGGAATACCCTATTTATAGGGAAATAGGGAAAATCAGATTTTCTACTGAATTTTCCGGAATTGACCAACTTTTATTCCTAACAATCTGGTTTGCTTTTCAGATGCAATTAATAGCAAAGGAGTTCTAGATTTGCTATAATTGTCTTTTAGTCACATTTTTATTCATTTTAGTCCGTTTCATCATTTTTAGTCTTTAATTTGTCATTTAGCTGAATTTTAATTATCAACATTATTTCAGCAAATTTTGGGGCAACTTTTCATAATTAATTATAACTTAATATAATTAACTATTTAAGATCCATGTTTTCAGTTAATTACTAATATTTGGATAAAATTGCTTTATTATCCAAAGTCTGATGTTGTAATTTATATTTAATAAATTACGGGCTGTTACAATCTTCCCCCGTTAAATTGATTCCGTCCTCGGAATCGACTAAGACAGGAATAACTTCGGATACTTTTGCCTAATCTCGTCTTCTCGTTCCCAAGTTTGCGCAGATCCCTTATGGTATTTCCATTGAACTAACACCATTGGAATTTCCTTGCTGCGCAATTTCGAAACCTTCTGGTCGATTATACGCTCGGGCTCTTCTTCGTATCGCAACTGCTCGTCAATTTGCACTTCTTTCCAAAGAATCGCAGCTTCAGCGTCAACTAAACACTTTCGCAGATTACACACGTGAAATACATCATGAATCCCAGACATTTCGGCAGGCAACTTCAATCTGTAGGCTTGCAGTCCCACACGCTCGAGAATTTCGAAAGGACCAACAAATCGAGGACTCAACTTCCCCCGTTTGCCGAACCTTACTATCCCTTTTCTTGGCGAAACCTTCAGCAACACTTTATCTCCAACTTCAAACGCAATTGGCTTACGTCTTCTATCATGATATTTCTTTTGTCTATCCTGAGAGGTCTGAATCCGCTGCCGAATCAACTGTAGTTGGTCATGGCTTCTTGCAAAATCGCTGGTCCAGAGATCGGGCGTTCACCTGTTTCCCTCCAACAGGTTGGAGTTCTACATCGACGTCCGTACAAAAGCTGATATGGAGGCATACCAATAGTCGAGTGATAACTATTGTTGTAAGCAAATTCTACAAATGGAAGGTGAGTATCCCAACTTCCACCGAGATCAATCACACAGACGCGTAACATATCTTCTAAGGTCAAAATTGTCCTCTCACTTTGCCCGTCAGTTTCAGGATGATAGGCGGTGCTCATCTTAAGTTCAGTTCCTAGTCCATTCTGAAAAGCCTTCCAAAAACGAGAAGTAAATCTGCTGTCACGGTCCGATACTATAGACAATGGCACACCATGTCTAGTCACGATTTCCTTTACGTACAATTCAGCTAACTTTTCGAGGCGTTCATCTTCACGTATGGGTAGGAAATGGGCTGACTTAGTAAGTCGATCCACTATTACCCATATAGAGTCATGATTCCGCTTTGTCCTGGGCAGCTTCGTCACAAAGTCCATGGTTATGTGGTCCCACTTCCATTCCGGGATTGACAATGGTTGTAGTTCCCCATACGGCTTCTGATGTTCCGATTTGACTTGTAAACAAGTCATGCTATTTTCTACGTATCTACCTACGTCCTTCTTCATTCCAGGTCACTAATATTCCGTCCTCAAGTCTTGATACATTTTAGTAGAACCAGGATGTATCGAAAATTTTGACATATGAGCCTCCGACAAAATTTGATCACGAATACCTCCTAATCTAGGGACCCATATTCTATTCATGAACCGTCTAAGACCACGATTATCAAGGGTCAGCTTGGTCACATAAGTAACCATACGTTCAGATTTCAAGTTCTCATCCCGAATGGCTTCGGTTTGAGCGGCAAAAATCGACTCAGGCAAGGCAGACTCCAAAACAACAGAAGTCAAAGCATAACATCGGGTATAATGGTCTTGTCCGGTTTTGCGGCTTAGGGCATCTGCTACAATGTTTGCTTTACCTGGATGGTAAAGGATCTCACAGTCATAGTCTTTAATCAATTCCATAGATCGCCTTTGTCGCATATTCAGCTCTTTTTGGTCAAATATATACTTCAGACTCTTGTGATCCGTATATAATTTACACCTGGTCCCGTACAGAATATGCCGCCAAATCTTCAATGCAAAAGTCACGGCTGCAAGCTCCAAGTCATGCGTCGGGTAATTCTTCTCATGCGTCTTTAGCTGCCTTGATGCGTAGGCAATTACTTTATCCCTTTGCATCAGCACACAGCCTAATCCCATCTTAGAAGCATCACTATAGACTACAAAATCATCATTACCCTCAGGTAAGGCCAGAATCGGTGCTTCTACTAGCTTACGTTTCAGAGTCTCAAAGGCTCGATCTTGAGATTCATTCCATTCAAACTTAACTTCTTTCTTCGTCAGACTGGTTAAAGGCACCCCAATCTTAGGAGAAATTACGGATAAATCTTCGGTAATAGCCCGCTAAACCCAAGAAACTTCGAATCTTCAGATACGTTTTTCGGTGCTTCCCACTTCTGAATCGCATCTACCTTCGATGGATCCACGGCTATTCCCTTACCCGAGACAATATGTCCTAAAAATTGCACCTGGCGTAACCAGAATTCACATTTGGGGAATTTTGCATAGAGTCGCTCCTTTCGTAACAATTCTAGCAATTCTCGCAAATGCATCGCATGGTCAGATTCAGACTTAGAGTAAATCAAAATGTCATCAATAAAGACTATCACTGATTTGTCCAGTATTGGCCTACATACTCTATTCGTAAAGTCCATAATTGCGGCCGGGGCATTGGTGAGACCGAACGGTATTGTTAGAAACTCAAAATGGCCGTAACGAGCACGAAATGCAGTCTTCGGTACGTCAGACTCAAATATCTTAAGTTGATGATATCCAGATCGAAGATCAATCTTTGATTAGGAACCTTCGGGCTTTCATTACAGAAATGAGACCTAATCTCGAGTCTTTCTATCGTCATAAACATAACGTTCATTTCCTTCGGGGGTTCTAATTCTAATTATCCTTTTGGCACGAAGGATTTCAGCATTGTTCGTCATGAGCCTGTCCATTCCTATAATAATATCGAATTCTCTAATCCACATCGGTATCAGGTCAAAGTCTGAGGAGAGGTCATCAATCACTAGCTTACAGGAACGAAAGATTCTACTTATAGTCACAAAACTCGAGCTCGCAGTTTCTATATCTAACGGTACAGGTAGCATTATTGGGGCAAAATCAAACAGTTTAGCAAACTTTTCAGACACATATGACAGATTAGAGCATGCATAGAGTTAACAAGAAATGTACCCATGACGACATCAGCAGTCTCTTTTGCCTCATCGGCTGTCATCTGGAAAGATCTTGGTTGATTCCTCGGAGCAGAAGAACCCTTGAATGATTGCCGGGGTGAAAATGCAGGCGGAGGAACAAATCGGGGCCGAGTACAGTCTTTAGCATGGTGCCCCAACGTGATGCAGTTCGGCAAGCCTCATTACGCTTGGGACATTCCGACCTGTCATGACCTTTCTGCCTACAACAGTAGCACCTCACGAACTCAGGATCACATTTTCCTTCATGAATCTGCTTGCAGCGAGGACAAGCAGACCTTGGCGTAGCGGTCACAGCATGAGATTTAGCCTTTTTAAAAGACTGCTTATCTCCCCGCCTTAAACTTTCACTCTTCTTTTCCGATTTCTCAGATTTTTCTTTCTTGCTAGACTTGGCAATAAAAAGACTCGCTCGCTCCGGATAGATTTCATGTTCCCCTACCTTAGCAACTTCAACTACTTCCATATCACTTCTCGGTCTGCCATAATTCACAAAAAGATCCCTTCGTCGTCCCTCAGAGGGCTCATGCCTAAGTTTCCTTTTTCGATCCTTCTTGGGCTTTGCTAATATCTCTTCCCTATACTTCAATTCTAACTCCCGTAACTTAAGTTCTCGCAACCTAAGTTCTTCTTCACGGCGCTTAAAGTCAATTTCACGCTGGATTTCTTCGTCAGTTTGCACAACCGCTTTACCCTTAGTCAGCAAATCCTTAATTTCCTTAAATCGGTCCTCAACCGACATATCAGTCTGCAGTCGATTCCTATCCATCATAAGCTGTATTTGCCTACGATTATCCTCATTCAGCTTGTGAATGAGATCAAATAATTGAGCCTGCTGGGGAGGCACAAGCGTGGCAGTACTGCTTGAGTCATTAGCAGTATTTTCAGGGTCAGTGCCTAAATCCTCTACATGAACAGATTCTTTGTGTTGATCAGCTGCAGCATTAGCAGCTTTACCAACAGTCGAGGTACCAGCAACATTTGGATTCTTATCAGCCATTGGCTGAAAATATAAAGGAAATAACTATTATTTCCTAATTCAAATAAGCACGATTCGAGTCATAATTCCTATGTCAGATAATCACATCTAAATTTCATAGATATGAAGGCAGTCAGTCAGGCTGGCACAAAGTCAAGTCAAAGTCAAGTCAGTATCAAGCAGTCAATCCCTCCCCCATCCTATCAGTCATCATTTGCCTATCTTAGGTCAAGTTGTGTGGGTAGTCCTTTACTAATTAAGTTACCCTAGGCCTCGGTGACTTGTTCGGGAATTCAGAGTCACATAGTCCATACCATACCAGTAGTTTAAGTATCGGGTGGCCAATCCGATGATTAAACTGCTGCTCTGATACCAACTTTGTAACATCCAAGTTTCCACAAACAGTACACGTCATAATATTTCATTTCATTAAGTAATAAATATTACTAATTGTTTGATACCACAGGTCCATCTGCCTGAATACTTAATTACAAAAATATATTAAAAACAAATGGTGGTCTAACTAGCTTCTAAATCTTCAATCAGAGTGCGGAAGACTGAACAAGCTACCCGAGACCGCATCATCCTTTCAAAATAGGCGTCAGCAAAAGTCCAAAAGTCTGCTATTCATCAAATGTCCAAAATCACTTAGCCTGGGACGAACTACCTGCTATGGTCTTGGCTTTATCAACTTTTCCTGTAAAAGAGTTGTCATGACAGAGTAAGCTAACATTGCTTAGTGAGTTAACAGAGTTCCATTAGTTACCACACATATAACATACTATCAGCTCCTGCCGGCAAGTCACTACGTCCTGAGACAGCAAAAAGGTTGGGAGACAACCCAGTTTGTTTTCCCCTATGTAAGGCCGCAGCCCTACGGGAAGTGTATGGAAACAAGTCATATAGGAAAGGAATCTGCAGAATTCCCTCCTGTGAATGGAGATCTCACATTCGGTCCTATCGGATAATGCAGTATGCAGCGACAAGTATATAAACAGTCAAGTAAGCAGTAAGCATGATAAGTGTTTACATAAAATGTAAAAGTGAACATGCATTCAAGGTAATTCAAGTGTCTAGCTTCAGTAATGTCAAAAATACGTTTCTATGATACAATAAAGTATTAAAGAAACATGCAGCAACAAACGGAAGTTTCCATACAGTCGATGACATTCACCAATAAGTATCGAAACATATGCAAGTAATTAATGAAATCTGTCACTCACAGTAGTCCGTAGTCAGATAATGCTTAACGAATTAAGCTGATCAGTTTACTCTGTCAAATCGGCGGTTTCCTGCAGTTCAGTTTCAAGTCTGGCATATTAATGTCAAGTCTGTGACATAATCTATATAACCCTAGTTACATATTCAGGTTATTGTCAATTCTGGCTGTCGAGTCTGAGGTAGTTCCTATCGTCCCAAGGTGAGTCTATTCTAATCAGATTAATACGATTCATCTAATTACATATGTGTGGCCTTGAAATAAAGTCAATCATATTACTAGCTAGGTGCATCATGACATACGATTTCTAAGAGTTCATTCAATGTCTGTTAATTCATTTGTGCATAAAATAGATGTGCAACTTGAATTTGTGAGTTTTATCATAATCATATTATACTTTTAATTACAATAGGTTGTTTAATAACTTAATCTGATTTAGGAATTAATCTTAGGCTTGGAACAAAAACCAGATTTGAATTATAGGAGATAGATTCGAACAAGTTAAATTCGAATCTAGTTCATTAGATTCGAAGTTCTCATTACTTTGAAACACACACATAGATTCGAAGCATACAATCGAGACACACCCCCATTCGAGACTAAGGAATCAGATTCGAAGCAATAGATTCTAAGACAGATTTGAAGCTCATAGACTTGAAGATATATATAGATTCGAAGCATATAGACTCGAACTCATACACAGATTCGAGACAACACACTAGACTCGAAGGACAGCATCAGATTCGAAGGTCATTAACAGATTCGAAGCAACCTTCGAGTCTAGGGGGGGGGGGCAGATTCGAAATCAGTATATATTCGAATCTGTTCTACATGCTCAACGATTTTCCAGGTTTTAGCTACTAAACATGAACATAAATGAGGGAAAAATAGTTACTAACCTTCGTCCAAGCTATATCCTTCGACTATAGATGATTTCCAAGCAAAAGCAAGTCCTAAACGAGAGCAAATCAGCTTCGAATGAATAGAATTTGAGCAAACTCGAGTTTGCTCTTTCTAAACCGAACCAAAAGACAGAAAAAGGGTCGAATTTACCTCAAATCGGAACCAAATCGAACATGCAATGACAGAATATTGTAGAGCTTGACGATCTCTATCCGTTGACGTATAAATCACGAGAATCCGACGGTTCGTTTAGGAGAAATTCTAGAGAGAAGGTGAAGGTGTAGAGAGAGAAGGAGAGAGTTCTAGATTTTCCAAACCAAGGAAATGAGGAGGAATACCCTATTTATAGGGAAATAGGGAAAATCAGATTTTCTACTGAATTTTCCGGAATTGACCAACTTTTATTCCTAACAATCTGGTTTGCTTTTCAGATGCAATTAATAGCAAAGGAGTTCTAGATTTGCTATAATTGTCTTTTAGTCACATTTTTATTCATTTTAGTCCGTTTCGTCATTTTTAGTCTTTAATTTGTCATTTAGCTGAATTTTAATTATCAACATTATTTCAGCAAATTTTGGGGCAACTTTTCATAATTAATTATAACTTAATATAATTAACTATTTAAGATCCATGTTTTCAGTTAATTACTAATATTTGGATAAAATTGCTTTATTATCCAAAGTCTGATATTGTAATTTATATTTAATAAATTACGGGCTGTTACATGCATTTTCCTTGATCACTTGCATTGCTCAGGACCGCTGTGAGTGACAGATTGCATTAATTACTTGCATATGTTTCGGTACTTATTGGTGATTGTAACTAACTTGTATGGAAACATCTGCTGCTGCTTGTTCCTTGATTACTTAATCGTATGATAGACACTGCTGAAACTGGACAATTGCTGCTGCATGTTCCCCTTGATTACTTGCATTGCTCAGGACTGCTGTGAGTGACAGATTTCATTACTTTCTTACATTTGTTTCGGTACTTATTGGTGATTGATACTGACATGTATGGAAACATCTGCTGCTGCTTATTCCTTGATTACTTAATTGTATGTTAGGAACGTACGATAGACACTGCTGAAACTGGACAACTGCTGCTGCATGTTCCTTGATTACTTGCTTTGCTCTGGACCTCTGTGAGTGACAGATTGCATTACTTACTTGCATATGTTTCGGTACCTATTGGTGATTGTTACTGACTTGTATGGAAACATCTGCTGCTGCTTATTCCTTGATTACTTAATTGTATGTTAGGAACGTGCGATAGACACTGCTGAAACTGGACAACTGTTGTTGCATGTTCCTTGATCACTTGCATTGCTCAGGACCGCTGTGAGTTACAGATTGCATTACTTACTTGCATATGTTTCGGTACTTATTGGTGATTGTTACTGACTTGTATGGAAACATCTGCTGCTGCTTGTTCCTTGATTACTTAATCGTATGTTAGGAACGTATCATAGACACTGCTGAAACTGGACAACTGCTGTTGCATGTTCTTTGATTACTTGCATTGTTCAGGACCGCTGTGAGTGACAGGTTGCATTACTTGCATATGTGTCGGTACTTATTGGAGATTGTTACTGACTTGTATGGAAACATCTGCTGCAGCTTGTTCCTTGATTACTTAATTGTATGTTAGAAACGTATGATAGACACTGTTGAAACCGGACAACTGGTGCTGCATATTCCTTGATTATTTGCATTGCTCAGGACCGCTGTGCGTGACAGATTACATTACTTACTTGCATATGTTTCGGTACTTATTGGTGATGGATACTGACTTGTATGGAAACATCTGCTGCTGCTTGTTCCTTGATTAGTTAATTGTATGTTAGGAACGTATGATAGACACTGCTGAAACTGGACAACTGCTGCTGCATGTTCCTTGATTAATTGCATTGCTTAGGACCGCTGTGAGTGACAGATTGCATTACTTACTTGCATATGTTTCGATACTTATTGGTGATTGTTACTGACTTGTATGGAAACATCTGATGCTGCTTGTTCCTTGATTACTTAATTGTATGTTAGGAACGTATGATAGTCACTGCTGAAATTGGATAACTGCTGCTGCATGTTCCTTGATTACTTGCTTTGCTCTGGACCGCTGTGAGTAACAGATTGCATTACTTACTTGCATATGTTTCGGCACTTATTGGTGATTGTTACTGACTTGTATGGAAACACCTGGTGCTGCTTATTCCTTGATTACTTAATTGTATGTTTGGAACGTACGATAGACACTGCTGAAACTGGACAACTGCTGCTGCATGTTCCTTGATCACATGCATTGCTCAGGACCGCTGTGAGTTACAGATTGCATTACTTACTTGCATATGTTTCGGTACTTATTGGTGATTGATACTGACTTGTATGGAAACATCTGCTGCTGCTTGTTCCTTGATTACTTAATTGAATGTTAGGAACGTATGATAGACACTGCTGAACTAGACAACTGCTGCTGCATGTTCCTTGATTACTTTCATTGCTCAGGACCGCTGTGAGTGACAGATTGCATTTTACTTGCATATTTTTTTGGTACTTATTGGTGATTGTTACTGACTTGTATGGCAACATCTGATGCTGCTTGTTCCTTGATTACTTAATTGTATGTTAGGAACGTATGATAGACACTGCTGAAACTGGATAACTGCTACTGCATGTTCCTTGATTACTTGCTTTGCTTTGGACCGCTGTGAGTGACAGATTGCATTACTTACTTGCATATGTTTCGGTACGCATTGGTGATTGTTACTGACTTGTATGGAAACATGATACGAAACGTTGACCCGCAAGTTAAATGTAACTTGGAACCTTCGTATAGGATAGGATAGGCGTCAAAGTACCCGATAATTGGGACTCCAACACGCCTAGAGCAAGTCCTTGACCCGTTAGTTATAAGAACTAAGAACCAAAGGAATACGAGAACTGTAACAGCCCGTAATTTATTAAATATAAATTACAACATCAGACTATGGATAATTAAGCAATTTTATCCAAATATTAGTAATTAGCCGAAAACATGAATCTTAAATAGTTAATTATATTAAGTTATAATTAATTATGAAAAGTTGCCCCAAAATTTGCTGAAATAATGTTGATAATTAAAATTCAGCTAAATGACAAATTAAAGACTAAAAATGACGAAACGGACTAAAATGAATAAAAATGTGACTAAAAGACAATTATAGCAAATCTAGAACTCCTTTGCTATTAATTGCATCTGAAAAGCAAACCAGATTGTTAGGAATAAAAGTTGGTCAATTCCGGAAAATTCAGTAGAAAATCCGATTTTCCCTATTTCCCTATAAATAGGGTATTCCTCCTCATTTCCTTGGTTTGGAAAATCTAGAACTCTCTCCTTCTCTCTCTACACCTTCACCTTCTCTCTAGAATTTCTCCTAAACGAATCGTCGGATTCTCGTGATTTATACGTCAACGGATAGAGATCGTCAAGCTCTACAATATTCTGTCATTGCATGTTCGATTTGGTTCCGATTTGAGGTAAATTCGACCCTTTTTCTGTCTTTTGGTTCGGTTTAGAAAGAGCAAACTCGAGTTTGCTCAAATTCTATTCATTCGAAGCTGATTTGCTCTCGTTTAGGACTTGCTTTTGCTTGGAAATCATCTATAGTCGAAGGATATAGCTTGGACGAAGGTTAGTAACTATTTTTCCCTCATTTATGTTCATGTTTAGTAGCTAAAACCTGGAAAATCGTTGAGCATGTAGAACAGATTCGAATATATAATGATTTCGAATCTGCCCCCCCCCCCCCTTAGACTCGAAGGTTGCTTCGAATCTGTTAATGACCTTCGAATCTAATGCTGTCCTTCGAGTCTAGTGTGTTGTCTCGAATCTGTGTATGGGTTCGAGTCTATATGCTTCGAATCTATATATATCTTCGAGTCTATGAGCTTCAAATCTGTCTTAGAATCTATTGCTTCGAATCTGATTCTTTAGTCTCGAATGGGGGTGTGTCTCGATTGTATGCTTCGAATCTATGTGTGTGTTTCAAAGTAATGAGAACTTCGAATCTAATGAACTAGATTCGAATTTAACTTGTTCGAATCTATCTCCTATAATTCAAATCTGGTTTTTGTTCCAAGCCTAAGATTAATTCCTAAATCAGATTAAGTTATTAAACAACCTATTGTAATTAAAAGTATAATATGATTATGATAAAACTCACAAATTCAAGTTGCACATCTATTTTATGCACAAATGAATTAACAGACATTGAATGAACTCTTAGAAATCGTATGTCATGATGCACCTAGCTAGTAATATGATTGGCTTTATTTCAAGGCCACACATATGTAATTAGATGAATCGTATTAATCTGATAAGAATAGACTCACCTTGGGACGATAGGAACTACCTCAGACTCGACAGCCAGAATTGACAATAACCTGAATATGTAACTAGGGTTATATAGATTATGTCACAGACTTGACATTAATATGCCAGACTTGAAACTGAACTGCAGGAAACCGCCGATTTGACAGAGTAAACTGATCAGCTTAATTCGTTAAGCATTATCTGACTACGGACTACTGTGAGTGACAGATTTCATTAATTACTTGCATATGTTTCGATACTTATTGGTGAATGTCATCGACTGTATGGAAACTTCCGTTAGTTGCTGCATGTTTCTTTAATACTTTATTGTATCATAGAAACGTATTTTTGACATTACTGAAGCTAGACACTTGAATTACCTTGAATGCATGTTCACTTTTACATTTTATGTAAACACTTATCATGCTTACTGCTTACTTGACTGTTTATATACTTGTCGCTGCATACTGCATTATCCGATAGGACCGAATGTGAGATCTCCATTCACAGGAGGGAATTCTGCAGATTCCTTTCCTATATGACTTGTTTCCATACACTTCCCGTAGGGCTGCGGCCTTACATAGGGGAAAACAAACTGGGTTGTCTCCCAACCTTTTTGCTGTCTCAGGACGTAGTGACTTGCCGGCAGGAGCTGATAGTATGTTATATATGTGATACGAAACGTTGACCCGCAAGTTAAATGTAACTTGGAACCTTCGTATAGGATAGGATAGGCGTCAAAGTACCCGATAATTGGGACTCCAACACGCATAGAGCAAGTCCTTGACCCGTTAGTTATAAGAACTAAGAACCAAAGGAATACGAGAACGCCACAAGAATGTGCTCACAATCTTGATAAGTTCTTGAACTATGAACTCTCCAACAAAGAACAAAGCTCACAAAGATGAGTAAAACTCTAAAGAAAGATATATATTTCTCAAGTGAATTGATTTGAAAGTACATAGGAAGCCATCTATTTATAGGCTTCAAAAACCAACTCAAAAGACACTAATTAAATTCAATGGATTAAAGAAGGGACTTTAATCCATGACTCTTGACATTTTGTCTTCAATTGGTAGATAATTCTAGAACTCTTAAACAAAAAAAACGGATTAGGCATTTCTAGGCCTTTATTGGACTCAAATAAACTTCTAATGGACTTCAAAATACATCCATTCTACCACTTGGGCTTAGTACTAGCCCATAATATCTCAAAGACCCAAGAAAATGCAACTTTTGGGCTTTTATGCTTCCATATTAGGATCCAATGTTTCAAGTCTAGTAACATGCTTCATCACTTGCGGTTGAGCATCGTCTTTGCATGCAGACTCTTGGATATCAACAACTAAGCTCGTAAAAACTTCTTTGATCTTCTTTGCTCGTCCTCTTGTCATTGGGCCTTCACGTATTTCCATGACATCTTTGGAATGGCTTGATGATCCTCCATCATTCTCTCCCCCTTGAAAAGGATTCGTCCACGAATCATCACCTACATCAAAAGGAGACAAGTCAGAAACATTGAATGTTGAACTAACTTGATACTCACCTGGAAGATCTAGCTTGTAAGCGTTGTCGTTGATCCTTTCGAGCACTTGAAATGGTCCATCTCCTCTAGGTTGCAATTTGGATCTTCGTTTGGTTGGAAATCTATCTTTTCTCAGGTGCAGCCATACCCAATCTCCAGCTTCAAACACTATCTTTTTCCTGCCTTTGTTTGCTTGTTTTGTGTATTGTTCTGTCCTTTTCTCAATATTGAGTCTTACCTTTTCGTGTAATTGCTTCACGAATTCTGCCTTCCGCTTTCCATCTAAACTGGATCGTTCTTCGATGGGAAGAGGAACAAGGTCAAGAGGACTCAATGGATTGAATCCGTAAACAACTTCAAAAGGAGAAAAATTAGTAGCAGAATGAACACTCCTGTTGTAAGCAAACTCTGCAAAAGGCAAACAATTCTCCCAAGTTCTCAAGTTCTTCGGAATAATCACTCGAAGTAATTGGGACAAGGTTCGATTAACCACTTCTGTTTGCACATCGGTTTGGGGGTGACTTGTGGTAGAAAACAAAAGTTTGGTACCCAACTTACTCCAAAGAACACGCCAGAAATGACTCAGAAACTTGACATCCCTATCACTTACTATGGTCCGCGGCACACCATGCAAACGAACAATCTCTTTGAAAAACAAGTCTGCAACATGTGAAGCATCGTCAGTCTTCTTACACGCAATGAAGTGTGCCATCTTAGAGAATCGATCAACCACCACAAACACAGAATCATGACCATTCTTTGTTCTAGGCACCCCAATCACAAAGTCCATGGAGATGTCAACCCATGGTTGCTGAGGAATTGGCAGTGGCATATACAAACCATGAGGCTTGGATTTTGACTTGGCTTGTTTACATGGCACACATTTTTCACAGATCTTCATAACATCTTCTCTCATCTTAGGCCAATAGAAATGTTCCTTCAAAATATCCAATGTCTTCTGGACACCAAAATGGCCCATCAACCCTCCACCATGAGCCTCACGTACAAATAGCTCCCGTATAGAACACTTTGGAATGCATAACTTGTTTTCTTTAAACAAATAACCATCATGCCTATAAAAATTATCAAATGAAGCATGTTCACAAGCAGCGTATAAGGAAGAAAATTCAGAATCATCTTTGTACATTTCTTTAAGTGATCCAAATCCAAGAAGCTTAGAACTTAATGTGGTGATAAGAGTATGACGTCTAGACAATGCATCAGCCACAATGTTTTCTTTACCCTTTTTGTATTTGATCACATAAGGAAATGACTCAATGAATTCAACCCCTTTGATATGCCTCCTACTCAAATTAGCTTGCCCCTTAAGGTACTTAAGAGACTCATGATCCGTATGAACCACAAATTCCTTAGGCCTTAAGTAATGCTGCCATGTTTGCAAAGATCTAACCAATGCATAAAGCTCTTTTTCATAAGTGGAATAATTCAAGTGAGCCCCCTTTAATTTTCACTAAAATATGCAATTGGTCTACCTTCTTGAATCAAAACAGCCCCAATACCCACCCCGGATGCATCACACTCAAGTTCAAACATTTTATTAAAATTAGGCAATGCAAGAATAGGAGTAGATGTCAACCTTTCTTTCAGTAAATTGAATGCAGCTTCTTGCCTTTCTCCCCAATGAAAACTAACTTCCTTCTTCACAAGTTCATTAAGGGGGGCAGCTATGGTACTGAAGTCACGAACAAACCTTCGATAGAAACTTGCAAGCCCATGGAAGCTTCTAACTTGGGACACTGTTGTTGGAGTTGGCCATTCTTTGATTGCCTTGACCTTCTCGTCATCCACCTCAATTCCCTAGCCACTTACAACAAAACCAAGAAAAACAACCTTATCCATGCAAAATGTGCACTTCTTTAAGTTAGCAAATAATGACTCTTTTCTTAAAGTTTCCAAAACAATACGCAAATGTTCCAAGTGAACTTCAACATTAATGCTATAAATCAGGTTATCATCAAAATAGACCACGACAAACTTACCAATGTACTCTCGTAAAACATGATTCATTAACCTCATGAATGTACTCGGAGCATTAGTTAGTCCAAAGGGCATAACTAACCACTCATACAAACCAAACTTTGTTTTAAAAGCTGTTTTCCATTCATCACCTTCATTAATTCGAATTTGATGATAGCCACTTTTCAAATCAATTTTTGAGAAGATCTTAGCACCATGCAACTCATCCAACATATCATCTAACCTTTGAATAGGGTAGCGATACTTTACCGTTATTTTGTTGATGGCTCTACAGTCCATACACATTCTCCATTCACCTGACTTCTTGGGTACCACAATGACCGGTACAGCACATGGACTCATGGATTCTCGAATTCTTCCTCTTGAAAGCAAATCCTCCACTTGCCTTTGGATTTCTCGTGTCTCCTCGGGATTAGCTCTATAGGCTGGACGGTTTGGTAGAGCAGCCCCTGGAATGAAATCAATTCGATGCTCGATCCCTCGTAAAGGTGGTAAACCACTTGGTTCTTCCTTTGGGAAGACATCTTGGTATTCCTGCAAAATATTCACAACAAAACTTGGCGGATTGTTGGTTAGTTTTTCAGCATATGTACAAGCTTCCTTGAATACCAACACTATCACTCTTTTTTTTTCGTCAATCGCTCTCTTAACTTCACTCGTTTTTGCAAAGAAATTCTTCTTGACACACTCTCTTTTTTTCATCATCATTTGTCTCACTTTT
>JAANYP010000537.1:0-15683 GCA_020465985.1 Centrapalus pauciflorus
TATATATATACATATATATATATATATATATATATATATATATATATATATATATATATATATATATATATATATATATAGATTCAGGTTCAAAAAGGTACCTCTCGAAATCAAGTGCACCCGAAGGTACCAACCTTAATATGCTTTTTTTTAATTTTTTTTTCTCATAACCATGTTTAAATTAATGTTATACACATGATATATGAATTTCACATACATTCACACTTTCTGTGTCCTTAAAAATTATGTGAATGCTCAATGCATATTTATGTGAATGGTCATTTCACACCATGTGAATGGTGTGAATGACCATTCACATTATCTTTTTTTACCATTCACAAGGTTTATGATGTTGCTCCTTTTGAAAAAAAGTCTTATAATGTTGTCATATACATGTCTATTAAAAAAAATATATGTGAATGATCATTCACATTAGGGTACGCTGGGTACGCTGGAATCTCATAGGTACGCTGATGAACCTGATTATATATATATATATATATATATATATATATATATATATATATATATATATATATATATATATATATATATTGTTAGCCCTAAAATAGTATATAATTAAATATGTAACACCCTCGAACTAATCCCAAATGCCACATAAATAACACGTCAACAAGAATATAATATAATAATCCCTAACTATTCCCAATAAACACATGTGGAAACCCCGATAATTTAAAACCTTAATTTACATAATTAAGTCACTGAAATCACTGGTTACATAACATAATATCCGAAGTATATATATATATATATACACACACACACACACAGAGTCCCCAAAATATATCTACCTTTAAGAAGGTAGCTGACTCTCGTATAAGCAGATGTAAACCTACTTGGTTCCAGCAGGCCTACTAGATCTCTGGTCACCTGGGATACACACATATAAACACACGGTCAGCTAAAGCTGGTGAGAATGCAAGTGTTAGGTGTACGTTTATAAAAACTCAGTAAAATAGTAATAAACTCAGTAGTAAAGTGTTTAGTGTTCTCTATTAAACAGGTATATTAGATTCCACAAGATAGTTCAGATAGGTACTCAACCAGTGTGGACGAATCCACGTACCCAAATCCCTAGATCGCACAAAGCAGTCGTCAGGAGCTCAAAAGGGAATCGGGAGCGACCCGACCCCTGCCAAGGTGCGCGGTTTAGTAACTCGATAGCTCAAGTGCCCCAAATCTCATATAAATAAACACAGTTCACAATAAGCTCGATAATACATGCATGATAATAACTCGGTGAAAAGCTTGTAATAAAACTCATAATAATATCGTAAGAAAGCTCAGTAAGAGATCATGCAAGTTGACAGGATCTAAAATATGAATTACCAAGACTAACTGATTTGAATTTATCAGAGTATAAATCAATAATCTTGCTTTGAATCAAAGTATAATCAAGAAGTTTGCGGAATAACACTTAATTATTTTGACAAAAACTTTCAGAATCAATAATAAATAAACACACAGGAATTAATCAAGACTGTTTGTATTGCTGAATTCATCAATTACAATCACCTCTAATCTGTTTGATTAGACGAAGAACACAAACTGTTCTTAGGGTTTTACAACCTTAGAGGCTTATGAAAACTTAATCAATAAAGCAATTACAGACTCAAAATATGCAGAAACTCCTCCTTTAATAGGACGACCTATTCTCTGTATTTATATTGCTTCTTGATATGTTTCCTTGACGAACTATGACTTCTTTGATAGTAGATATGCTGGAATCTTCATGTAGATATCGTTTCCTGAAAATCAGCACTTTCTGTTTCTGAAACTGTTGAGAAGCTTGAATTTCCTGACAGTATGAACTGAGCAGCTTGAGTAGTTTTGCTCTGGCAGCTTGAACTTTTACACTGGCAGCTCGAGTTTCTTCAACTAGCAGCATGAACTTTGGATTTACAAGTAAAATCTACTAACAGTCTGAGAAGTCTAAACTAACAGCTTGAATGTACTTAAACTATTTCCCAACAATCTCCCCCTAACTTAAATTCTTTACACAAGACTTTAAGTTCTATACAAGAATTGGAAATGAATAAGTAAACTGTTATTTACAAACCAAGGCTACAAAAACTCACAACTGTGCAAGTTTATGATCTATAGCCTTCAAAAATTCTTTCTTCATCTCTTCTTTATCACAAGATATTCTAGCTGATTTAATTTGCAGCAGCATATCTTTTGAAAAATTGTAAAAATCAAGATTGAAGAAGATACCAGATCCATCTGTGAATTTGATTCTGAATGTCTTTGACTTGACAAACAGATCAATCTGCTTGATCTTTTTCCCTTTCTTTTCAGCATCTTCTATCTCTTGTCTTGCAAACTCAGGGTCAACCACTGTACTTAGATCTTCGATGAGTTGCTTGACTTGTGGAAGAGAAGACCTCACTTGTGTAACTGACCCTATATTGTACATCTTTATCAATTCATCTCTGGTCAGCTTCTGTACTATCTGCCAAAAAGTGTCATACTCCTCTTCAGGTCCAGACTCTCTTCTGATTACAAACTTCATTCTCAAGTCACGGTCATCCAGTGACTTAGCAAACCAGTAGTTGATTTGAGGCTTTGTAAAATCATGCTGATCAATCAGCTTCTCTATCTCCATAGCCTTTTGTAGTTGTTGCTCAAAGAGCACCCTTTTAACCGATGAAGGAATAGAGACAACTGCTTGATCAGGGGGAGCAGGTGCACTGGCACCAGCTTCAGCTTGGACTGATTGGGTTGATGGTTGAGCTTCTGGAGAGACTTGTGTTCTCAGTCTTTTGTCCATCTCCTTATCATGAATCTCCTGCAGCCTTTCAGTAGACATGGACTGAGCCATTTTCTTTGGAATACCTGCTGCAAAGGCAAAATTGATAAGAAATCTTCTATGCTCAGCCTTGGAGTGCCTTGTTGGCATCTTTCTTTTCCTTTCTCCTTGCTTGGCCACAAACCCCTTTAAGTAATCACCTAAAGTCTCATCATCATCCATTGGGGTTTGGGCTTGCTGCTCTAATTCTTTGTCTTGTTCTTCTGCTATTTTTCTGGCAACTTCAGCATCAAAGGCAATTTGGGCTTCTTTTGAGGAAAATTTATGCTTTGGAGACTCAATGAGAATGCCCTTGCCCTTGTCTTTTGTAGCAGATGTTGTAGCTTGGACTGTGCTTGATGAAGCTTGAATTCCTTCTCTGATCACAAATCCAGTGGCTTTTGAAGGAGCAGCATGAGTTTCTTGGCTAACAGCTTGAGAAGCTGTTGGGACTGCTAGCCTAGAAACTGGAACTGTTGGTGCTGCTTGAACTGTTGTTGTTGGAGCTGCTTGGACTGATATGGGAACCTCCTGATTCTCCACCTTTTTGGAAGCATTGGTTTGGTCAGAAGGACCCACAACCTTTGCCCCTTGGGTTTGAATCATCTGCTCTAATTTCACAATTTTATTTCCACAGAGAGTGAAGCCTCTGTGTAGATAATCCATACGCTTATTTTGAGCAGCCTCTGCCTGCCTGAGAGCAAAAATTTGAGCTCCCTGTGCAGCAATGATGGACATTTGATGGTCCAACATAGCTACAACAGGTTTGAGCCTGGGATCCGTTAAGAGCATTTGTTGCAGACTAGCCTCAAGATCAGAGAACACCTGAGGTGTTTGTGATCTATCACTGACATTAAGACCAGAGGTAGAAACTTCTGGGCCCCTCTTTTCTTGGTTCTGGGGACTTCCAGCTTGTGTTTGCACACTTGCTGTTGCCATGGGCGTGGTCTTAGCTATGTTGGCACTGTCCTGTGCCTCTTGTGCAGAGACATCAGTAGTGCCAGCCACAGAACCCATATGAACCATCTCTGAAGAGATGTTCACCTCCTGAGAGAGGATGGGAGTTTCCTCAATGGGTTCCCTTTGGATATTCTGTGCAGGAGTATCCTCCTGCACAGGGATATATGGCTCTTGCTGATGGGAGGAGGAGGAAGGAGCTCCTGGTCCCCTTTTTCTTTTGTATAAGTATCTGAGTGGGCGTGTTGGCTGTACAAAAGGATCAGAGGGAGTTTGTGTATCATGAGGAGGGGGTTGGGGTCCTGGGGGTGTAGCAGTAATGATGGGCTGAGCCTGCTCAGGACCCTCTCCTCTGTGTTGTGGAATGATGTTCATCATTGCAGAAGGCAATGGAACATCAACACTCAAAAAATTGGCACTATGTTTTAAAAGTCTCTTTATAGAGGGTAGTGAGTGCCTGTGGGAAACATGTATCCGTTTATGTAAATGAGAAGATGTGCAGGTGTGTGCAATGATTTCTGCTAAAAATCTAGGATACATCAAAAATTTCCCACTCTTTAGGGAATGATGCCTTAACATCCCCTGAAAAATCATGTTGGAAAAATTGAATCGTTGGCCTGTTGAAAAGCACACTAAGGCAGTGGCAATGTTAGATGAAAATTCAGACCAACCAGTTCTTTTGGGGCTAATGCACTGCTGAAGTATATGTACAAGAAATTTCCATTTAGGAGAAAAATGGGCTTTTAAGAAAGTAAAAGAATCAGCAGGACCCCTATAACCGATATTGAAAAGACCTGTATGTAAAGCATCAAGGGTTAGGTCGGTTATACCTGTGGCATCTTGAAGATGCAAGTGATGTCGGATGGATTCCTCAGTGATATGGATATCAGTTCCATCAATCTTGGAAAGGAGGGTAGGCACTCCATTGATGGTTTGAAAGATGCATGGTTCCAAAACTGTTCTATATGGGAGATGTATATAGTAGGGTTTATGGATAGTGCATGATTAATATGGGAGTGCCTGAGGAAATCCATCATTGTATGGAACGGTTGGAGTTCAGCATGTTTCAGAGTGTATGGGAGGCAATTGTGTTCTTTTACGAACTCCATGGATGAACAAACGATGGTTTTAGGGTTTGAAAGAAGAATGTGTGATTCGTTCAGAGAGAAAGCAGAAGGCCGTGGAAGAAGAATATGTAACTGGTAGTTACAACTGAACGAAACCGGGACCTTTAAAGGTTTCGAAAAGTTGGGTCCCGCGCACACATTTTGAAAATTACCCAAATACCCTGCACACTTTGACAGATCAAGTGAAAATAACTAGCAGTCCGAGAAAATGAACTAGCAGCATGAGAAAATACTCATGCTGTTAGTGTAAAATTGTGCAACTTTTCAATGGAACAGTGTCTCCCCCTTAAATTAGCATACTGAGTAGATAATAATGAAAACCAATTAATCCATGTTTACCATACCAATATTTGATACTAGGAAAGTGAACCTTCCCACATCAAAAGGTTTTGTAAATAGATCAGCTAGCTGATCATCTGTATGTATTTTGGTAACTTGGATTAACTTCTTTTCATTACAATCTCTGATGAAGTGAAATCTGATTTCTATATGCTTGGTTTTTGGGAATTTCACTGGGTTTTGCACAATGCTAATTGCACTTGAATTGTCAATATAAATAGGAGTGGATAAGAAATTCATACCATAGTCTCTTAGCTGATTTTGAATCCACATTACCTGGGAGCAGCAGCTTGCAGCTGCTACGTATTCTGCTTCAGTGGATGATGTGGAGACAGTTGTTTGCTTTTTGCATTGCCAAGAGACCAGTCTTGCTCCTAAGTATTGACATCCACCAGTTGTGGATTTCCTGTCAATGTTGCAACCACCATAGTCACTGTCAGAATAAGCAGTTAGTTCAAAAGGAGAGTATTTGGGATACCATAGGCCTAAATGTGGTTGGCCTTTAAGGTATCTGAAGATTCTCTTAACAGCAACCAAGTGAGAATCCTTTGGAGAGCATTGAAACCTAGCACACACACAGACAGCAAACATTATATCAGGTCTTGAAGATGTTAGATACATGAGAGATCCTATAAGGGATCTGTATAGATGAATATCCACATCTATGCCATCTTTGTCTGTATGGAGCTGTTTATGAGGATCCATTGGAGTGCTTGCAACCTTTGTGTCTTGATAGCCAAACTTTTCCAATATGTCTTTGACATACTTTGATTGACTTATGAATAGACCAGTAGGCTTCTGTTTAACCTGCAGCCCTAGAATGAATGTGAGTTCCCCCATTGAACTCATTTGAAACTTTTTGTGCATTAGGGCCTCAAATTCTTTGCACAAACTATCATTAGTTGAGCCAAAGATGATGTCATCAACATAGATTTGGACAAGTAGAATCTCAGCTTTGATGGATTTAGTGAAGAGTGTTTTGTCCAGAGTGTCTCTCTTGAATCCATTCTGTAGAAGATATGATGACAGTGTGTCATACCATGCTCTGGGGGCTTGGTGAAGACCATAGAGAGCTTTGTCTAGCTTGTACACCCTGTCTGGATACTTGTAGTCTTCAAAACCAGGAGGTTGACACACATACACTTCCTCTTCAATTGTCCCATACAGGAAAGCAGACTTAACATCCATTTGATACACTTTAAATCCTTTGAAACTTGCATATGCTAGAAATAGTCTGATGGCTTCAATTCTTGCTACTGGAGCAAAGACATCATCATAATCTATTCCTTCTTCTTGAGTGTACCCTTGTGCTACTAGTCTTGCTTTGTTCTTGATGACTATCCCTCTCTCATCCTTCTTGTTTCTGAACACCCATCTTGTACCTATTGCTCTCTTACCTTTAGGAAGATCCACCAGAGTGCATACATTCTGAATTTTGAACTGTAAAAGCTCTTCTTGCATGGCTTCAATCCAGGATGAATCATTTAATGCTTCTGATGCCTTTTTGGGTTCTAATTGAGACATGAAACAGGCATGTTCAAAAGCAGCTAGACTGAATTCAGGAACTGATTGTTCAGCAGCAGCAGTCTCATTGTGAACCATTTTCCTTGTTTGAACAGGAGTGCTTGGATCACCCAGTATTTGATTGAGAGGGTGATACTTGTGAACTCTTAGTGTGGGCTCTCTCTCTGTTTGAAAAGAAGTTCCAAGGTTTGTATCATCTCCATCAGAACCAGTGAATGGTTCAGTTTCGGGAACAGCTTGAGTTTCTAGGCTAACAGCATGAGAAGCTGTTGGGACTGCTAGCCTAGAAACTGGGACTGTTTCCTTTTGTGATGGAGCTGTGCTGTCAGGACTTGGGAATGGCACTTCAGTGTCTGGATTTGCATTAAGTGGAGCATTCAGGACCCCTGGAGGATCACATGACAGAAGCGGTAGAGTGGTGAAATCATCCCAACTTGTTGAATCTGCAGCAGTCTGAAACTTTGTGCCAACAGCATGAGAAATTGTATTGGCAGCACGAGAGTTTGTGTTAGCAGCTTGAACCCTGTATGCATCAGCTTCTGTAGTATACTCAACAAAGCTCAGAGAATTTGTTAGTGAATCTAAATCAAACAACCAATCAGGACCAGTGCCTTTGATATTAGCAGTATTTTCATTAAATTCAACATTGGCACTTTCCTCAATTGTTTTAGACACACTGTTGTATACTCTATAGGCTTTGCTTTGAGTTGAGTATCCTACAAAGAATCCTTCTTCAGCCTTACTCTCAAACTTCCCTAAGTGAGTCTTAGTGTGAAGAATAGTACATGGGCATCCAAAAGGCTTGAAGAAAGCTATTAGGGGACTTCTGTTATGGAATAACTCATAGGGAGTTTTTCCTTGAGATTGGACAACTTGAACCCTATTTAGAACATAACAGGCTGTATTAACAGCTTCTGCCCAGAAAGTCATTGGCAGATTTGAATCAGCTAGCATTGTTCTAGCAGCCTCAATTAATGTTCTATTCTTTCTTTCAGCTACACCATTTTGCTGTGGTGTTCTTGGTGCACTATATTGTCTAGCAATGCCTTTGGACTCACAGAAACTGTTTAGAATTTGATTTTTAAATTCAGTTCCATTGTCTGATCTTATCACCTTAACTTTGGAATTGGATTGGTTTTCTATCTTAAGGATAAAAGACTTAACTAGCTCAGCAGTTTCATCTTTGGACCTAAGAAAGTAAACCCAAGTAAATCTGGTGAAATCATCAACAATGACTAAACAGTATGCCCTTTTATTCAAACTCAAAACAGATGTTGGACCAAATAGATCCATATGTAACAACTGAAGAACAGATGAGATTGAATTTACTTCTTTGGCCTTATGAGAAGTTTTGTGTTGCTTACCTTTAAGACATGCTACACAATGATCATCACAAATGAACTCCTTTTGTGGTAATCCTCTTACCAGATTCTTTTTAACTAAAGCATTCATGGACTTGAAGTTCATGTGACACATCCTTCTATGCCAAAGAGCAGACTCATTTGATGATGCTTTGGATATTAAACAGCTTAAAGTATTTGATTTAGTCAAGAGATCTGTGTCCAGGCAGTAAACATTGTCCTTTCTTGGTGTTCTTAGTAAAACAAGTTTTTCAGGAACTTTGAAATCCTTTGAAAGAACAATGCACTCAGAATCTGTGAACAGAACAATGTTTTGTTTGTCACAGATTTGAGAGACACTCAATAAATTGTACTTAAGCTGTTCAACATACAGAACATCATGGAATGTCATGTTGCCTGCATTAACAGTACCTTTACCTGTAACCTTACCTCCTTTTGAGTTGCCTCCAAATGCAACAAAACCTCCATCAAAACCTTTGAAATTTGACAAGCATTCAGAATTGCCTGTCATGTGCCTAGAGCATCCACTGTCCAGATGCCATCTTGTTCTATGAGGAGACCTATGGTTTCCCTGCACAAATAACAGCTTAGTTAGTAGTGGAGTAAACCCAAACCAAATTGGTTTTGGGTTGGCCTTGTACATTGACATAACTAAAAACTGTTTTTGACTTCTTATATTTGGTGAGATCTACTGATGGAGTCTTTGGAGAGTATTTAGTGATAATATGAGGTATCTAACTATTTTGATCATCTTTTCTTCTGATAGTCTCAGATGATTCACTAGCAGCTCCAGTTTGATGCCCAGCAGCTTGAGCTGTGTTTGTAGTGCTAACAGTTTCAGTTTTTGCACTAACAGCATCAGATTTTGACTTAGCAGTCTGATCTTTTGCATTAGCAGTTTGAGCAACAGATTTGTCCTTGACACACCAAATTTGTTTAAAACTTGATTTAGGCTTTGCCAAAACTTGTTTTTGATGTGTGGACTGTTTTTTATTAACTTTTGAGAATATGTGATCAACAGTTTTCTTTGGAGCTGCTGTGGAAGGATTCACTTTTGAGTGCTTTGCCTAAATAGGATTTGATTTTGTGTGATGCACAGTCTGTTTTGCAACAGCTGGTTTGTAAAAACAATCCTTAGCTAAGTGATTCTTCCTTCCACAGTGAAAACATCTTTTGACAGTTTGAATTGGAACACCAGACTTTTCTGTCAATTTCTGGTTCTTGTTCCTCTGATTTCCTCTTACCTGCTGTTGTTTAGGAAACTTTTGAACACCATGCTTTTGGCATGTGCAGATAGAAACAGTTTTACCTCTTTTAGTTCCTTTTGATGAAGATGCAGTGTTACAGTTAGAATGTACAGAAACTTGTGGAGTAGCATTGCATACACTCATCTTCTCTTTTCCTTTCTTACTGGGAACTTGGACCTCTCTGGGTGCACTCTTTGTGTTACAGTCTCTATTTTGACTCTTATCTTCCTTTAATTCAGGACTGTTATCAAGGATAGGATCTACAATAGTCATAGACTCATCTAGTGGTTCATTGACAAGTCTATCAGCAACCTCACTCATTGGATGAATGTACTTGTTATTGTATGGAGGTGGAGTAGCTCTATATCCTATTCCTTCTTTGGGATTGACCTGAGATTTCACTCTATCGTTGAATTGAACTTCCATTAGGTGTTCTAGCTTTTGATTTGCTAACTTGAAGTTTCCTAGATCTATGTTAACAGATTCCAGCTTCTTATTAGCCTCAAACACCTTTTGTTCAGTCTCTTCTACCTTTTTATTTAGAGATTCTATTTTCTTATTTAGCTCCTTTTTCTCCCACTCATGATAGGTACTATCATACCCCATTTGAATCTCATTGTCCTTATAATCATTTATCTGTTTTTCCAGATCTTCTATGGCCTGCATGTATTCATATCTCCTTTCTTCCATCTTAGCTAGAGTTTTGCACATGCTCTCATTATGATCTCTGTACTTTTTAACCATATTTTTGCATGATTGAGAGCAGAGTTTAGAATTTACCTCAGATGGTAGTTCAGTGGAGGAGACATTTGATGTTTCTGCCATAAGTGCTTGATTTTGAAATTCTTCCTCTGTCTGATCACTCCAGTCAAACACATTGTCTTCTTGAGAGACAAGTGCTGTGGATGATGATGCTTGGATGGGCTGTGAAGTCCTTGATGGCTGTTGACCTTGAGATCTACATTCTCTGGCAAAGTGACCAAGCTTATGGCATTTATAGCATTCCACTTTTGATTTATCAAAAGATGGTTTGCCTTCTGTCTTGGCTTGAAAGTTTGCCCTACCAGTTCTTTTCAGAAATCTTTTGGCTCTCATGGTCAGCATTGCATGTTGCCACTTTAAATCCATCTCTTCAAGATCATCTGGATGAATTTGTTCCAAGTCTTCAACATTTAGAGCAAATAATCCATCATTGGCAACAAAAGCCTCATAGTGAGTTTCAACAGAATTGCCATCACCACCTTAAAAAGAATCACAGTTATTAGATTTTTCAGAAGACAGAAGAGCAGTGTTGTGATTATAAGAAAAGGATTTCTTTTTAGCATCAATCTCAGTCTCAAACACTCTTAAACTGTTATACAGATCATCCAATTCTATCTCATCAAGAGTGTCTTTTGTTCTCCATTGTGCAGCATAGACTGTCCATTCTTCTCCAAGAGATCTGAGAAATTTTCTGTTGACTTCATCTTGATCCAGATTGACCTTTGCACTTTCCAGTTCACTTATCAGTTTGTTGAACCTGTCAAAGATTTGAGTAAGGTTTTCATTCTTGCCACCAGAAAAGTTTTCATACTGCTGTATCAAGAGGTCCTTTGGATTTCTCTTGGTACTGGCATTACCAGCAAACCTCTTCTCTAAGGCATTCCAAAGAGAGTGAGCAGTATAAAACTTTTTGAACTGATGTTGATAAGCATTAGGAATGGCTATTTGTAATAGTGTAAGTGCTTTCACTTCATTCATTCTAGCCTTCCTTTCAAGTTCAGTTTTTGGAGGAGTTTTGACTGGTTTCCCCTCATCATCAAGTTCTGGATCAACTACAGGAGGAAATTCAACAACTTCTCATATGGCATAATCAATGAATTGAATATGCTGTTGAATCCTGAGTTTCCACATCTCAAACTCAGTGGGCTTGAGCATAGGCACTTTGAGTCCTTGCCCAGATCCACTGCTGCTATTTTCAAATTCCATTGTAAAAGATTAAAAATTTAAAAGAAAGTTTTTGACTTTGAAAAACAAAGAGTAACCTGGTTTGAAAAACCTGATTTGAACAACCTGGTTTGACAAACCTGGCTCTGATACCACTTGACAGGATCTAAAATATGAATTACCAAGACTAACTGATTTGAATTTATCAGAGTATAAATCAATAATCTTGTTTTGAATCAAAGTTTAATCAAGAAGTTTGCGGAATAACACTTAATTATTTTGACAAAAACTTTCAGAATCAATAATAAATAAAGACACAGGAATTAATCAAGACTGTTTGTATTGCTGAATTCATCAATTACAATCTCCTCTAATCTGTTTGATTAGACGAAGAACGCAAACTGTTCTTAGGGTTTTACAACCTTAGAGGCTTATGAAAACTTAATCAATAAAGCAATTACAGACTCAAAATATGCAGAAACTCCTCCTTTAATAGGATGACCTATTCTCTGTATTTATATTGTTTCTTGATATGTTTCCTTGACGAACTATGACTTCTTTGATAGTAGATATGCTGGAATCTTCATGTAGATATCGTTTCCTGAAAATCAGCACTTTCTGTTTCTGAAACTGTTGAGCAGCTTGAATTTCTTGACAGTATGAACTGAGCAGCTTGAGTAGTTTTGCTCTGGCAGCTTGAACTTTTACACTGGCAGCTCGAGTTTCTTCAACTAGCAGCATGAACTTTGGATTTACAAGTAAAATCTACTAACAGTCTGAGAAGTCTAAACTAACAGCTTGAATGTACTTAAACTATTTCCCAACACAAGTATTAATAAAAAATCGTACAAGAATCTCATAAAAACATGCAAACTCTCCGGACTCTGGAAACTCACTCCTCAAGTCTCGGTTCTCTGCCCGTATCCTCAACCCTATCAACCGGAGACCCTGGAATCACAATATGATAACCTTATATCACAATCACAACTCGATAACTCTATACACAATTCTCAAGAAACACACAAACAAGCTCGGGTACCCAAACACAAGACTCACAAAGCCTAAAACCTTAACCCTAAACCCTAGCCGGATCGTGGTCGCGCTCACAGAGTCGCGGTCGCGCTGACCATCGCGATCACGATTGCGCTTCTCTAATCCCGGCCGTGCTCACATCACGACCCGTACTCAATCCAAACCGCCCGCGACCCATCGCACCCAGGGCAACGCGGCCCGGGCTCATTTCAAGAACATCGCGGTCTTGCTCACAGACGAATAGAACCAGTAAGCCCTGTTTTATCTCAGACCAGGGAAATCACTCCCCAACTCACAATCAGCTCAATATAGCCCAACAAAATGTCCCAAATTTACCCAGAAACACAACTAAACTCAATTCAATTATCTACTAACAATCAACAACAATTAATCCACGAATTTGAGCTCAAAACTCAGCTAAACCCAAAAGGAGAACTTGATGAAGATTTGTAACTTGAATCACAGGTTGAATCTCTATTTTCTTGTTGTTGCAGCTTTTAGAAGTCACATACACACACAACACGTTTAATCTCTGGATATGGAAAAAAGGATAAATGAAGCAACCAAGCAAGGAGCTCCCCAATTTATATGTTTTTGTTATAACTCGGTCTGATACCCAATATCCGATCCCGTTATCACAAAATACAAGTTTATATCACCGGGTCCCAAATTAGTTAATAATCACCAAGATTATAATCATTTATTAAAACTTAATCCCATAACCCGGTTAACCCAAAGTCTTATCACGTGACGGTTCCACGTAAAACTCAATAATTCGCCCAACTCAATAATAATATGATAATCAACCCAATTAAATAAGTCCACGTACCTTTCCAAAAATTGGGATGCTACAAAATATAATAAAAAGTCTAGGTTCAATTTGTAAATAGGAATAGTTTACTTTGTGGGGAAACTTAATTTCCTAGACTTTGAGGGGAGTGTTTGGACAAATCCCCAATTTAAGCTCAGGTATATATACTATTTTTCTCCTAGGGTTTTTGTAGGTCCCAAATAATCATGCAAACAATCAATAGCCAAATATTATAAACCTTGAATGAAGAACATGAAGAACAAATGTTATTTTCTCTCTAACCACAAACGACTACACGCACCAAAAACACCTTCAATTATATACACTAAAACCTAGATAACCTTTTAAATAATAAACCTAATGAGGCCTAAGTCCGTGGGTTAAACTATTAAAGCACGTACATAAATAACCTATCAACTTTTAAATAATTACAAATAAACCCCTAGATGTGATTACAATTAATAAGGTCTAACAATCTCCCCTTTTGTGATCAGGTCTGGTTTCTTCAAAATAAGCTTGATTATCTGACGAGTAATCTTCCTTTTGAATGATCTTCTCTATCAATAATAGCTTTCGGAGATTTCTCAATAGCGAAAACCTTCAACTGGAATGAAACTGATGTTCAGCTTTGATAAGAATCTTCAGTCACACTTGCCAATGAAATTCGTCACTTTGAGAATCAAAAGGTACTTCACTTTGAAATAAGCTTCAGATAGATTGTAGAATGGTTTCTTCTTTAATCAAAAGGTACTTCACTTTGAAATAAGCTTCAGATAGATTGTAGAATGGTTTCTTCTTTAAGCTTTGGTCTTGAAATCACTTGAAGCTTTTAAAAATTTTAAACTTTGGCTTTCTATGAACTTTGACACTTTAACTCTGTTCTCTCCCCTATGATAATTCAATGGAACACATATTTTCTTTAGATTAACTTTCATTCTTGTTGAAACAATCTTTCTCTTTTTCCCACTGAATTCTTCAGTATTTGGTTTCTTTGAGCGTTTAGTATTCTCCCCCTTAACATTTAAACTTATACTCCCCTTCATGATGATTAAGAGAATCTTGATTATCATGTAACCTTCTCAAATATCCTTGGCAAGATGCTTACTCCCCCTCGAATCCCCCTCGAAATATCAATAGTTGCTCTTCATCATCACAAACAGTCATTAGGCTTTGCAACCTGTGACATTTAAATAAGAATTATAGGGAAATATAACAACCAGGACCACTTAGGTAACCTGTTAACACAATAGTTATGAACCATGTGACCTACGTTTAGCGTTGGCTTGATGTTAACACTAGTAGGATTTCTAACTAATTCTCGTGAAATACTTATATTAAACACCACTATAGTTATTCCGGTTTTTGTCACATTAGACAAGCATTAATTGTCACATAGACATGACTCGATAAGTGTCCTAACTAGTGTATAATCATTAAGCTCTAGACACAGTGTGCAATCAAATGAAGTTTGGAGACTGGAGCAAATTTATTCTCGTTTCAATATCAATTAACTCCAAATGAGAAATCTATAGCATATGAGGTATATCTCGTGAGAAATGAAACAGTAGCCTTTTAAGAAGCAACTGAGTAGCTAGTGGGGTTAAGTTCTTGCATTGTTGGGTCCATGACGTCTTTTTCAATACAAAATCTCAGCGAATAAGATTTGATAGCATATGTAGGAAACCCAACTATTTGTAGGAGTGGATAGGAATTTTCTTTTCTTTTGATCTTTTCTCTCCCTCAAGCTCTCAAATGCATTTTTCAAATACAGCTCCCTCCGACTCTCTTATATTAGTAAAACAAGATTTGATGCACCCCCATCTCCTGTCGTTTATATCCCTCTTATTTTCATTTTATATCTGCTCGACCCGATCAACACCCCCATTGTGTTTGATACTCCTCAAATAGATCTAAAGACCCTTACCTCCCAGCTACTAGAAGGATTACTCTGTGGGTAGGTCATCTGGTTCTGGGTAGACCATAGGAGCATGATATATGCCTATACGCTCATGTGGTGCATTTGAGTCAGCAGATATCATCAAACGTGATGAACTTTGTGTTCTGAACTAGCAGTTATAAAAGATAACATAGTATGCTCAGAAAAACTGCTTTCATAATTTGAGAGTGAACTCGATGAAATGAATCAGATGAGAATCAAGATGACTGAATGAATCAGATAGAATCAAAATGAGATAATTCAGATGAATGAAAGAATGACTCTGATTTGAATGAGATTTGAGATTCATATAAAGATGAGATATCGGGATATGAAGAGAATTATCTGAAGGAATAAAGAAGAATTAAACACCATTCAGATATGAACGAATTCAGTACTGAATGAATACAAAGGGTGTAGACAGATTCTCTGACAACTTTGATTCCCAGTATATTTTGCACTCACACAATAAGCCAAATGATTTGTATTAAGAATATGAAGATTAAAAAGAGAGAATTTTGGGAACTCAATCTCTAAGAACCTTCACACCCAAAAACACACACTTAGGGTGGAGGCTTTTTTGAGGCTACTCCAAAACCCTAGGAGAAAAA
>JAANYP010000538.1:0-11696 GCA_020465985.1 Centrapalus pauciflorus
AAAGTTACACTACGAAATAATATTATTAGAGAGAGGACCCATTGCACAAAATGAATATGATACATGTATATATTTTATGTTACACACAAATAGCTAGATTTCGATTCGAAATGGCATCTTATCTCTTCTTTTAAAAGGAAAAAAAAGGGATCTAGCTACAGCTACTACGTTGTACGTACTTACCGAATTATTCTAGGTAATCTGATTCTATCTCTAAAGACTATAATGGAATATCGATGCTCAACTGTACGTACGACATTGTAACTCACTTCAATTATCGAATGATATGATCGATCTAGCTGGCCCCTACTCATTTAATACATATATACATTATTCACTAATGAAATTACTATTCATAAGTGAGTTTTTTTAAAATGCACCACTTAACTATAATTTAATGAGGGTTTTCTAACATGCACCATGAATTATTTTATATTATCATGTATACATATATACATTATTCACTAATGAAATTACTATTCATAAGTGAGTTTTTTTAAAATGCACCACTTAACTATAATTTAATGAGGGTTTTCTAACATGCACCATGAATTATTTTATATTATGATGTATAAATGATTTGTTTTATTAGTTAAGTATTCTATCAAGTATTAAATAATTAATTTTTGCCATTAATGTTTTATTAGTAAAATTTTTCTACATATAATCCATATAGTAATGTATTAAATTGTTATAACATCAAATTTTTGCCATTAATGTATTAAATTGTTATAACATCAAATTTATTTTATAGTAATGAATAAAACAATATTTATGTTTTTGATATTTTTTTAAAGGGTTTATTATGAAAAAAAAAAACCATATGTTATCACAGTTTTTGTGTTTTCGTTCATCGATGTTATTTTTTTCAGAAAAATCCCCAAGCTAAACTTTTTTTAGTTTAATAAAATTTTACTAATAGAGTCCGATTATAATTAGTAAATTAGGTTTATAAAAACTGAAAAACCAGGTTCTAATATCCAAATTTCACTAAACCAAAAGAAAAAAAATTAACTTGGAGGACTTTTATGGAAAAAATAACATAGAGGGTGAAAACATGAAAATATGTTGTTTTTTCATAATAAACCATTTTGTAAATTATTTTATTATGTGGTGTATGTCACATGAGAAATATAATATTGAATATATTATAATTTAACACTACAAGTTTGCATTTTACATTAGTTTTTATAAAATTTATTTATTATAACTATGATTGTGAGTGTTTGCCTGTTTTACATAAAAACTTTTGTACATTCCTTTAACATGAAAATAATAATATACTCAAAATACAATCAAATAAAAAACAATCCAAATTAATATATGTAATTTATTGATTTGTTTTTTTATTAAACTAAAATATAAAAATCTACCAACGATTTTAAAGTATTCATATAGAGATTGATTATTGATAGCAAATTATTATATATCCATTCTATTGATTTATTTTTTAGTTAAATCAAACTAAAAAAAACCCAAGTAAAAAACATATTAAATCTAAACTTAAATATGTAATTAAAAATATTTAAATTAATAATTTTTCATATATTTATATATGTATTAGTAATAAAACAACGTGTAACTAAAATTTGATAATAAAATAAGATTAAAAAAATATTTTTCTTAATTTATTTTTTATTTAAATACTAAGTTGCATTTACATACAAATGTAGTGTTTTAAATCAATGGTCACTAAATATTTAAGTTTATTTTTTCATTTCATTATAATTTATAATTTGTTGGAGTTTTAAACTTTTTTAAAGTATAATTTAATTTAATACAATTTGACCTTAATTTTAACTTTATTTACAAAAAATCAGAGCTATACATCCGTCGCAACGCACGGACACCACATAACTTGTTTAATACATATATCGATCATTGATTCAGTTACAATACGTTAAAAAGATGAAACAACATATCCGGACTTGAGTTGAAACATGCATGTATCATTTTTTTTAAGCAAAGACTAGGTGATTGCTTTTTTCGATTAGACGACTAATTAAGTGAACTAAAAAAATTTAGATCGCATAAGACATAATAGCACTTTGATATATGCACACCAACGATATGACGATGGATGTACGTAAAGACTGTTGGATAAAGCGTAAGATTTGCACAGATCTAGGATAATCAAACTAACAATCTTTAGAATTTACACAATTATTTGATAATGGTTGTATATATAGGTGGGGACATATTGGTCCATTAGTTAATTTGCTTGTCAATTAAAGTTTTGCATCAATGGTGTCACCATAATTCTAGATGTTTTGGTGGTTTAGTGATTCAAGTGTGATTTTCTTTTGCTTGTCTCTCTTTGTCTATATTGATGGTGTCTCATACTTTGTAAGGTGTTTTGTTGATTGTACTCGTTTTTGCTTCTTGCCAGTAAATTAACAATATCACCTTGGTCATTTAAAATATTAGAGATTAATTGTGACAATTGTGTTAAAAACTATAGACTCCTTTTACAATGATGGAGACAGTAAGGTTATATTTGGTATGAGTGATTGAATGTATTTACAAGCTTTTTATCGGGTAATGAACGCCTCACTTCTTCATGGAGTCGAATATATGAACAACTCATTTTTAATATAATACTTGTTACATTTGCATTCTTTGTTAAAATGAAAATAGAGTTTACATCAATCTCTATATTGTGTCATCCGTCGTCAAATACGCTTGTCTGCATACTCCATTTAATTTTTTAAATTCACTCACGCCGAACATGACCTATATTTACCTCAAAATTATATGGTCCTACATGAAATTTATAGTAACAAATCATTTTTATTCCGACATAAAATTGATTAGTGTTCAGTGGTGTATTTATGATTATAATTATGGATGGGTCAAATAAGTTATTAAATAGGAAAGTGATTTATACACAGATACTTTTTTGTCATACATAATAATATATAATTATATATTGTACAAATCTATAAATTATAATGGATAAGAAAAAAAAAATTAAAATCATTATGCTTTGTGAATAACAAAAAAAAAAAATTCACCTGCATATTAAATAAGGTTGGCATTTGGCAGCCCATAAGTTTTTAAGCCTAGCGGCCATCTTTTAAAGATAGGGTACTCAAGGCTCAATAAGGTTGGTAGCCCATTTATTTCATATCATCTAAAACTTATTTATAGGCCCAGTCGTCGTCTTAACTCTTAACTCTAAATCATTAAAAAGATAAATATACAAATTTAACGATTAATCAAAACTATAACTCTGCTAAAATCTTGTTACTTACAGTCCAACCAAAAAAAACTATTTGTTTCTTTCTATTTAAAGACAAAATGTTTGAAGGGAATAAAGGTTGGACTAGATGCCTGGCACTATTTATGAAATGTTTAACATTCATAATAAGATAAATATGTTACTTCATCAAAATGCATTTGTCATCATCAATTCAACAAAATGTTTTTTCATGAACCAAGTGCTAGTATGAATTGCATTTGTCATTATTAATTCAACAAATATTTATTATTATTATTATTATTATTATTATTATTATTATTATTATTATTATTATTATTATTATTATTATTATTATTATTATTATTATTATTAACAAATTATTCAAGTGATTCAAAATTTTGGAATAAATTAATCTTAATTTAACACTAGTTCCAACTAAAAGGGTAAACTGAAGATTTGTTATTGTTTATTCGGTACAAAAAATTACCTTCATCCATTTGTTGGGCCTGCGAGAGGGTTCAAGAAACTCTAAGGCGTGTAATTTTTGAATGTAATAGGGTTGTTGGTGTCTGAATTTGTGATTTTAATGTGTTATTAATGAATTGAAATTTCGTATGATATTTATAAATATTTAAGGATGATAAAGTATGTTACAAATCTGATTTTATTTAATTTATGAATTTAATATATAATTTTATGCATTTAAAAGCTCAATATTAATTCATCAAATTGTAATTATTGAAATAGATTTAATCTCTTTAACAATTTTCTAAATCAGTTTATACATTCATGTCTCTTATATCATGTACGTATAACATGCATACTTGTTATAACATGTATTCTTTATAGAATGTCATGTATTCTATATAGAATATCGTAAATCATCTAAAACATAAAATATAAACAATAAACACGTAGATCTAAGGAAGATTGAGACAATAAACAAAAAACATTTAAATCTACCAGATTTGTCTCTTTTAACTTTCAATATAACACGAAATATTTGGTATTACATGTATTCTATGTAAAAAATCATGTATTCCATATATAATATATACAGAAAAGGAATAAAATTACATTTAGACAATTAATTAAACACTTGGTATGCAACTTATATAAACATATAATTATTTCGTTAATTCACGTGAACACTATAGTATATATTTAATAAATTTAGGAAGATGAATCCATAAATGAGTCAAAGTCATAATTTAGGAAGACGATTTAATTAATTGTGATGTTTCGTGTGCATTAATTAATAAATTAAGTGTTATTCCTACCTAGTCAAACCAATCTTTAATTCCGTCAGCCCATTCATTCTTATATAAACAACGATCGATCCCACAATGAGGATATATCATCATATCGTCTGTCAATCAAGATCATTCTACGACAATAATATATACTTTACACATGGAGAAGGGTCTCGTCAAGATATGCTTCCTATTCTTATTATGTGTGTCTGCATCGGCAGGTTGGAAACCTTGGTCCTATATATTGTTTAGTTTAAAAACACATACAATAGAATTATAGTACATTAGTAGGGTGTTCATAAAAATCCGAATCCGAACATCCAAAATAAAATCCGATCCGAAACTATCCGGATTTTCGGATATTCGGAATTTCGGATTCGGACTCGGATAGTAAAATTCCAGAGTTTCGGATATTCGAATAATCCGATATCCAAAAATCAAAAACAATTATTTTTTAAAAAAAAATTTATATCCTTAGTATTGATTATTTACATAATATTGAGTGTTTATTATTATTCTAATGTGTACTTTTGAGTTTTCTCATGATATTATAGATTTAATAACTAATATTTTATATATTTTAGTTTTTTAATATTTTTTTAGTCGTTTTGAGTAAAATAAATCTGAATGCATTTAGTTTGTGATATATTATTTTAATATATGTTTGGATATATGAATTTGTATTTTAATTAATTTAAATATTTGATTTAATTTTAAAATATATTAAAAAAATATGAATTTTCGGATATTCAGATAATCCGATATTCAAGATATTCGAAATTTTGGATTCGGATATCAAAATTCACTATCCGAAATTTCGGATATACGATTTTGAACACCCCTAACTAATAGTACCTTAAACCTTTTTAGAATTTGTTGTTGCTCATGTTGTTTAACTGCAAACGGTTAGGTTTTTCAGGCATTTCAAGATTTCCATCAAAGCCAAAGGGCGAACCGGTTCCTCCAAGTGGGGCTGCTCCTGGCTACCCATGTCAAGATGTTGGTCAGTGTCAAAAAGAGTGTAGTTGTGACGTCTCAGAACAACATTGTACAAATGAACGTTGTTATTGTGAAGGAAACCTTTGCTAAAAACGAGTCAATATATGTATTCAAAGATAGCTAATTATTAAGCAACCATTAATCCAAGATAAATAAATCTAATATACTATGGTACTTATAGACGTTCTAGTTTTTACATAATTTGTTGCTATTAGTTTTAATCAACTCTAATTTCTTTAAATTATCAAAGGCATGTAAACTAATCTACTCTTTTTTTAATTAAGATAACTTCCTATTCCTCATATTATAAAAAATACACATCATGTTTTTTTTTTAAATCATTCTTTTACTACATACGTAATGATCTATATTAGGTATGCAATAATGATATTTTTAAATGATGTAAATTATGGTGTTTTCAAGTGATCGGAAAGTGATTTAAAATTGATTGTAAACCAATGTGCAAATGAAGAGGTATATATTGTTTCTGGTTTATATGAGTTACCAATTGCTAAATTATTGAAATAGCATTGAAAGTGTGATTATTAAGTGTACACAAAAAATATATTGTCTGAAGTCAAAAACTTGTTGAGTAATAATTTAGAATTAATTAGTTACAATTAGTATAAAAAACTTGTAGTCTAGCGGTATCAAGGTTTTAACTTGAAGTAGGATTTAAAGTGTGTGTCTGTATAAGGGTTTTATGAAAACATGTTCATTTACTTATTTTCTTAAAATAAATTTTCATTTCCAAAATTTATAACTAATTATTGAAAACACTTCTAACTAATTTTCAATCGTTTTCACTTTATTGAAAACAATATGTTTTCACAGATGTTCATATCGACTGATTTCATTTACAAAACAATGATAAGTGAATATGTTTTTTTATTTTCATGAATTCCAAAACTAAAAATTACAATTACTATATGAACGCGTTTTTTAGAATTCTCAATTGTTTTTTGAAAAAATAAATCTAAATTTTTTTTTTGAAAACTGAAATTAAAAACAAATGAAAAGGTTTCGTCAAGTGAACGCAGTCTTAATTTCCATTGATAGATTTCTTTTTTGGTGACAAATATTACAAGATTCTCCTTGTTTCTTGTTTCGTATATTAACCATTGAAAAAGATTCTATTATCCTAGGGTTGTTAACAAAATTACTAAAACATAGTAACTACAATTAATTGAAATTAATTATTTAAACAAAAAATTGTAAGTTACACATTTCCAAAAGAGGTTACGTCAGTTGAAGCTAAATGTCATGTGACAATATATATATATATATATATATATATATATATATATATATATATATATATATATATATATATAGATTGGGGTTCGATTGAGAACTTTTGTGCATCGAGGCACCATTGAGAACTTTTGTGCATCGAACTATCCACCAAGGGTGCACAAAGAGCATTTATGTGATATTAAATGTATGTAAATTATTTTTGAATTTAAATGTTTTTAAGATAATTAATAGCTAAATTTGGTATGAAAATCACCATTAACTTCTTTCATTAAACCACTCCTTCTTTCTCTCTATCTCTCTCTCTCCTCTCTCTTAGCCCCCTCTTGATTTTGGAAGAGATGAATGATATGCATGATTTATGTTTGTATGAACGATTCATGTTTGTATTATGATGTATTTTGATTTTGGAAGAGATGAACGATATGCATGATTTATTTTTGGAAGAGTTGAACGATATGCATGAAGAGATGAACGATATGCATGTATTTTGATGTATTTTGAATTTGTATTATTTTTGTTAATTTTGGAAGTGTAATAATTAAATAAGGATTGCATAATTCCTGTTTTACCCCTCCACGAATTTCATTATGTGCACTTGATGCATAAAACTTTCTATTTAATTACCCTTTTGTCATTTGATCTAACACATACATTCTTTTCATCCAAGGGTCAGTGGAGGTTCTTTTGTGCCTCGATGCACAAAAGTTCTCAATGGAACCATATATATATATGTGTATATATATATATATATACACACACACACACACACATATATACATATACATTTTAATAGAATAGATAGATTTACACATTTATAACTCTCAATTTAAAATTCTAATCTATGACAACTAGCTAATTAAAATATTAAAAATCTAAAAACTAGCTATAAGATATTTACGAGATCTGATGTTAAATTCCAAATGACTTCTATATAAAAATTTATTATCTTTAAAATTTAAATAAAGTAAAAATCTAATCTAAACTCAAATCTGATCTAATTTATATCTTATATATATATCTACTTAAAATATGTTTATAAAAAAATCTTAAATCATATCAATTAGAGAATAGAAATTTATAAATAACAAGATTTAAAATGACGATAAAAAAATAAAAACAATTCATATATATCTATCTACAAATATAGAAAATTAATAATTGATAATAATAGCAATTTTATTATTGTAAATAATTAACTTTTATATTAACAATAGAATCTTTTTAACAAGCTTATATTGTTATATTAACATATTTGGAGTTGTTAAGGTAGTGTTGTTATCTTAAAATCTTTGGTGCTGATAAGGTAAGACTTTAACCTTATGAAGCTTGTTATCTTAACAACCTAGGGTGTTGTTAAATGAGACTATTGTTAAGATAATGACGGTTTCAACCACTTTAGTTTGTTGAATGAGAAGTTAATTAATCTTATCCACTTATTTTTGTGGGTTAATAGAAGCATGTATATACAAACGAAAAGATCAGTCGAAGACGAATGCATTTTTCTTGTGATTATCCTTAACAATATTTGGTACCCGAGAAGTCAAATATTTGTCACAGGACATTGTATACACACGATCACAAAGTTCGTCCAAGATTAGAAGTTCCTTTCTTTTGTTTTTCATCCACGATATTTCCTTACATAAATTAATTCATGGATTGTTTTTAGGACGTCGCATGATGTGATATTATAGTTATAAATTATAACATATCCCTCACTTTTCAGTTTTCATATAGCATAAAGTCAATATAATTAGGTCACACAGTATACCCTCACCAATGTGTATTTGGGAGTGCCACATGAGATAGCCTCCGACCGAAACATCATCCCACGTACTCTTCTTGACCCCAAAATTTTCCACCCCACCCAAGCCTTTCCTCCTCGCAATAGCTTCTCTACCTTCTCTCTGTATCTCTCTTCCTCTTCTCTCTTTCTCTCTCTAAAATGAATTAGGTATAAGTATTGATGTGTATTTTCGAGATCAAAAAGATGGAAATAGCAAATAGAGAAAACTAATATGATGTTGGTGTAACCAAAAAAGATAGATTTACAAATAAAATGGGTACTGTGATTGCTCTTACAACTAACGTAATAAAATTTATGATAGACAAAAAAAAACACAAATTAAAACCGATCGATAGCTTGAACCAAAGACCCACATTAATGAGAAGCTAGATAGTGGTATAGGGGACTACTTCAAGAGAATAACACACATCGAGTAGACAAATTTTAAAATGATATATTCAGTTATTATTTTAATGGATCAAAATTTGATTTCAAGACTTCAATTTAAATATTATGGTGGGGATATATTGGTCCATTAGTTTGCTTGTCAAATAAAATTTTGCATCAATGATGTCACCTTAATTCCAAATGTTTTGGTGGTTTAGTATGTGATTCAAGTGTGGATTCTCTTTTGCTTGTCTCTCTTTGTCTATATTGATGGTGTCTCATACTTTGTAAGCTGTTTTGTTGATTGTACTCGTTTTTGCTTCTTGCTAATAAATATTAGGATTATTAGGGATTGTTGCAGTTGTGTTAAAAACTATATACTCCTTTTACAATGATGGTAACAGTAAGGGTAATTTGTTACAAGTGAATCAAAAAAATGGATTAATATGCGTTTACAAGCTTTTTATCGTGTAATGATCGCCTCACTTCTTCATGGAGTCTAATATACGGACAACTCATTTTATATAATTCTTGTTTCATTTGCATTCCTTGTTAAAATGTAAAGATTCAAAAACTTGGAGAGAGAATGAGTGTTCATTCTTTTTTTACATCAATTTCTATGTTGTGCCATCCGTTGTCAAATACGCTTGTAAACATACTCCATTTTATTTTTTCAATTCACTCACACCGAACATGACCTATATTTACCTCAAAATTATATGGTCCTACATGAAATTTACAGTAACAAATTATTTTTATTCCGATATAAAACTGATCAGTGTTCGGTGGTGTAGTTATGGTTATAATTATGGATGGGTCAAATAAGTTATTTGAAACACCCTTCCAACTAAAATAGATGTTTCACGAACAATTAACAATAATTATCAGAATATACTTTGCGGAAAATGCGTCAAATTTAAATTTTCAATATTCAAAAGCCATCAACATGATACTTCCCACTTTGTCACCTAATAATGAGCAAAGTGTGGGGTATCATGGATCAAAGCAGATGGGTTACAATTTATAAACATCTAGGTTATCTAACTATGGGTTAAAGCTAAGTTCATCCACGAGCATATGCCAAAAAGGGAGTCCACTAATCCCGCACCCGAGCAATCCAAAAGCTATGCCAAAAATGCAAGGAACTCTAAGCTAGCCCCAACCGAAATCAACTAGACGGACCGGCTAGGCCCTTACCATTGACAGCGCCTGAAAAAGGTTAACAACTAACAGAGTCAACATAAAGTTGAGTGAGTTACTAGATTAGATATAACACAAGGTATATAGATGCAATGATGATCAACATAATGATTCCAAACGGCATAAGTCAAGTGCACAAGATGAGTGATCAAATACCACATGCCCCTTCATAAATCGGGGTTCCCTAGCAAGTACGGGTGTGGTGATGCCTCTAGCAAGTACGAGGCTGTCCCTAGCAAGTACGGGACTGTCCCTAGCAAGTACGGGACTTCCGACAATGCAAGTACGTCGGCATCCGGCATCCAAAGGGGCCAGGAATAATCCATGGATATCCAGGTGAGTCCAAACGAAAGGTATAATCAACAAACGAGGTCCAAGATGCCTCGAGAATACGAATATGCCATGCATTGATGAAATGGATGAATAAGCAACAATCATATAATGCCATAGTATGAATCAACAACGAATGATCAATCATAAAGCAACAAGTACATCATATATGACTTTATGAAAATCAAATACTAGAACTCACAGTGATTGGTTATCAAGATTTCAAAGCCTTCCAACCATGCCACAATAGCCTCGAGAATGGCTAAGACTTGTGACCAAGCCTCTTTCGATTCGATTCGCCTATAAGCATTCATAAGGCGCACACATAAGCTCCCGAACACAATATAAGACCCTAAGATAGTCCTAAGGGTGTTGGGACATCAAACCGAAAGTACTAAGTCCAATAGAGGCCCTAGGAGTTCCGGAATTGATTTAAGGCCTTCAAACCCTTTAAACACTTAATTTAGAAGTGCATCGGACGCATAAGACCCGAGCATCGACCCCTAACCATGGAAAATGAATTTCGGGGACAGAAAGTTGGTAGAGGCGCGACCCAGAGGGGGTAGAGGCGCGACCAACAGGCTGCCCCCCCACAGACTGCAACTTAAATGCCCAAAAATGCACCAAACCCTCCAAAACTCCCATAATTGCTTCTAGCTATTGAAATAGACTTTACCAACCATATAATTAACATATTAAGGTCATTTAAACCCCTCTAAACATAATAGAATCATTTCATAACAATTCATGATTCTATGGAGCTCATACGGACTCCGAACGAGTCCGAAAACGACCGAAAGCTCCAACCGACAACACCGAGCTCCAATTGAGCTTGGATTCAATTCCAACCAATCCCATAGCCATATTAAACATATTTGGGCCATGTTTGGACATTCAGACTACATCTAAGCATAAAGCCCAATCCCAAAATGATTTGGAACTTATTGAGGCATTTCACCGAACACTTGGCGTGCGGTTTAGCCTAAAAACACCATTTTGAGTTCTTACACATATTTTATGTTTCCCAACTCATGAAAACACTTCTAAACATAACAACATCATGTTCTAACATTCCATGATTCGTTGGAGTTCATACGGGCTCCGAACGAGTCCCGGAACGGCCGCAAACTCCAACCGGCAACACCGAGCTCCAAATGAGCTCGGACTCACTTCTAATCAATACTATAACACTAATTAACACATTTAGACTATATTTAAACATTCAAATATGATTACTCATTAAAATTCAATCCAAACACGATTGTGAACTCATTGGGGCATTTCA
>JAANYP010000539.1:12954-27430 GCA_020465985.1 Centrapalus pauciflorus
TATGCTCACACTTTTTAACACCTACGGCCACATTTGGCTTAAGTTTATGTGACCAAAGCCCACAAGAAGAGACTCGTTGTGTGACCAAATGCTTGCAATCAGCCACACACAAATAAAAAAAAGTGGCCATTGCATTGACGATAGTCACACAAAATACAAGTTTACCTCACTTAAAAGAGCATATGGTCACACTTTTAACACCTACGAACACATTTGAAATAATTTTATATGACCAAAGCCCACAAGAAGACACTTGTTGTGTGACCAATTGGTTGCAATCATCCACACACAAATAAAAATAAAGTGGCCATTGCATGGAAAATAGTCACACAAAATACAACTTTAGCTCACTTAAAAGAGCATATGGTCACACTTTTTAACACCTACGGACACATTTGACATAATTTAATGTGACCAAAGCCCATAAGAAGACACTCGTTGTGTGACCAAATAGTTGTAATCAGCCACACAAAAATAAAAATAAAGTGGCGATTGCATGGAAAATAGTCATACAAAATACAAGTTTACATCACTTAAAAGAGCATATGGTCACACTTTTTAACACCTACGACCACATTTGGCATAATTTTATGTGACCAAACCCCACAACAACACACTCGTTATGTGACCAAATGGTTGCAATCAACCACACACAAATAAATAAAAGTGGCCATTGAATGGACAATAGTCACACAAAATACAAGTTTACCTTACTTAAAAGAGCATATGGTCACACTTTTTGACACCTACGGCCACATTTGGCCTAATTTTATGTGACTAAAGCCCACAAGAAGACACTCGTTGTGTGACCAAATGGTCGCAATCAGCCACACACAAAAAAAAAGTGGCAATTGAATTGACAATAGTCACACAAAATACAAGTTTACCTTACGTAAAAGAGCATATGCTCACACTTTTTAACACCTACGGCCACATTTGGAAAAAGTTTATGTGACCAAAGCCCACAAGAAGAGACTCGTTGTGTGACCAAATGGTTGCAATCAGCCACACACAACTAAAAATAAAGTGGCCATTGCATGGACAATAGTCACACAAAATACAAGTTTACCTCACTTAAAAGAGCATATGGTCACAGTTTTAACACCTACGAACACATTTGAAATAATTTTATATGACCAAAGCCCACAAGAAGACACTTGTTGTGTGACTAATTGGTTGCAATCAGCCACACACAAATAAAAATAAAGTGGCCATTGCATGGAAAATAGTCATACAAAATACAAGTTTACCTCAGTTAAAAGAACATATGGTCACACTATTTAACACCAACGGCCACATTTGGCATAAGTTTATGTGACCAAAGCCCACAAGAGGACACTCTTTGTGTTACCAAATGGTTGCAATCAGCAACACACAAATAAAAATATAGTGGCCATTGCATGGAAAATAGTCATACAATATACAAGTTTACCTCACTTAAAAGAGCATATGGTCACACTTATTAACACCTACGACCACATTTGGCCTAATTTTATGTGACTAAAGCCCACAAGAAGACACTCGTTGTGTGACCAAATGGTCGCAATCAGCCACTCACAAAAAAAAAGTGGCCATTGAATGGACAATAGTCACACAAAATACAAGTTTGCCTTACGTAAAAGAGCATATGCTCACACTTTTTAACACCTACGGCCACATTTGGCATAAGTTTATGTGACCAAAGTCCACAAGAAGAGACTCGATGTGTGACCAAATCACACACAAATAAAAATAAAGTGGCCATTGCATGGACAATAGTCACACAACATACAACTTTACCTCACTTAAAAGAGCATATGGTCACACTTTTAACACCTACGAACACATTTGAAATAATTTTATATGACCAAAGCCCACAAGAAGACACTTGTTGTGTGACCAATTGGTTGCAATCATCCACACACAAATAAAAATAAAGTGGCCATTGCATGGAAAATAGTCACACAAAATACAACTTTAGCTCACTTAAAAGAGCATATGGTCACACTTTTTAACACCTACGGACAAATTTGACATAATTTAATGTGACCAAAGCCCATAAGAAGACACTCGTTGTGTGACCAAATGGTTGTAATCAGCCACACAAAAATAAAAATAAAGTGGCGATTGCATGGAAAATAGTTATGCAAAATACAAATTTACATCACTTAAAAGAGCATATGGTCACACTTTTTAACACCTACGACCACATTTGGCATAATTTTATGTGACCAAACCCCACAACAACACACTCGTTATGTGATCAAATGGTTGCAATCAACCACACACAAATAAAAAAAAGTGGCCATTGAATGGACAATAGTCACACAAAATACAAGTTTACCTTACTTAAAAGAGCATATGGTCACACTTTTTGACACCTACGGCCACATTTGGCCTAATTTTATGTGACTAAAGCCCACAAGAAGACACTCGTTGTGTGACCAAATGGTCGCAATCAGCCACACACAAAAAAAAAGTGGCCATTGAATGGACAATAGTCACACAAAATACAAGTTTACCTTACGTAAAAGAGCATATGCTCACACTTTTTAACACCTACGGCCACATTTGGAAAAAGTTTATGTGACCAAAGCTCACAAGAAGAGACTCATTGTGTGACCAAATGGTTGCAATCAGCCACACACAAATAAAAAAAAGTGGCCATTGAATGGACAATAGTCACACAAAATACAAGTTTACCTTACTTAAAAGAGCATATGGTCACACTTTTTGACACCTACGGCCACATTTGGCCTAATTTTATGTGACTAAAGCCCACAAGAAGAAACTCGTTGTGTGACCAAATGGTCGCAATCAGCCACACACAAAAAAAAAGTGGCCATTGAATGGACAATAGTCACACAAAATACAAGTTTACCTTACGTAAAAGAGCATATGCACACACTTTTTAACACCTACGGCCACATTTGGAAAAAGTTTATGTGACCAAAGCTCACAAGAAGAGACTCGTTGTGTGACCAAATGGTTGCAATCAGCCACACACAAATAAAAATAAAGTGGCCATTGCATGGACAATAGTCACACAAAATACAAGTTTACCTCACTTAAAAGAGCATATGGTCACACTTTTAACACCTACGAACACATTTGAAATAATTTTATATGACCAAAGCCCACAAGAAGACACTTGTTGTGTGACTAATTGGTTGCAATCAGCCACACACAAATAAAAATAAAGTGGCCATTGCATGGAAAATAGTCATACAAAATACAAGTTTACCTCAGTTAAAAGAACATATGGTTCCACAACTAATTTAACACACGGCCACATTGGCAAAAGTTTTATGTGACCCAAAAAGCCCAATGAGAGACACTCTTTGTTGTTACCAAAGTTGCCAATCAGCAAACACACAAAATAAAAATAAAGTGGCCATTGCATGGAAAATAGTCATGCAATATACAAGTTTACCTCACTTAAAAGAGCATATGGTCACACTTATTAACACCTACGACCACATTTGGCCTAATTTTATGTGACTAAAGCCCACAAGAAGACACTCGTTGTGTAACCAAATGGTCGCAATCAGCCACTCAAAAAAAAAAAAGTGGCCATTGAATGGACAATAGTCACACAAAATACAAGTTTGCCTTACGTAAAAGAGCATATGCTCACACTTTTTAACACCTACGGCCACATTTGGCATAAGTTTATGTGACCAAAGTCCACAAGAAGAGACTCGTTGTGTGACCAAATGGTTGCAATCAGCCACACACAAATAAAAATAAAGTGCCAGTGCATGGAAATAGTTCACACAAGCATACAATGTTTACCTACACTTAAAGGATACATAGATACCACTTTAACACCTACTAACACATTTGAAAAATTTTATATGACCAAAGCCACAGAAGACACTTGTTGTGTGACCATTGGTTGCAAATCATCCACACACAAATAAAAATAAAGTGGTCATTGCATGGAAAATAGTCACACAAAATACAGCTTTAGCTCACTTAAAAGAGCATATGGTCACACTTTTAAACACCTACGGACACATTTGGCATAATTTAATGTGACCAAAGCCCAGAAGAAGACACTTGTTGTGTGACCAAATGGTTGCAATCAGCCACACACAAATAAAAATAAAATGGCCATTGCATGGAAAATAGTCATAGAAAATACAAGTTTACCTCACTTAAAAGAGCAAATGGTCACACTTTTTAACACATACGACCACATTTGGCATAATTTTATGTGACCAAATCCCACAACAACACACTCGTTGTGTGACCAAATGGTTGCAATCAGAGCCACACACAAAAAAAAAAGTGGCCATTGAATGGACAATAGTCACACAAAATACAAGTTTACCTTACTTAAAAGAGCATATGGTCACACTTTTTAACACCTACGGCCACATTTGGCCTAATTTTATGTGACCAAAGCCCACAAGAAGACACTCGTTGTGTGACCAAATGGTTGCAATCAGCCACACACAAAAAAAAAGTGGCCATTGAATGGACAATAGTCACACAAAATACAAGTTTACCTTACGTAAAAGAGCATATGCTCACACTTTTTAACACCTACGGCCACATTTGGAAAAAGTTTATGTGACCAAAGCTCACAAGAAGAGACTCATTGTGTGACCAAATGGTTGCAATCAGCCACACACAAATAAAAATAAAGTGGCCATTGCATGGACAATAGTCACACAAAATACAAGTTTACCTCACTTAAAAGAGCATATGGTCACACTTTTTAACACCTACGGCCACATTTGGCATAAGTTTATGTGACCAAAGTCCACAAGAAGAGACTCGTTGTGTGACCAAATGGTTGCAATCAGCCACACACAAATAAAAATAAAGTGGCCAGTGCATGGACAATAGTCACACAACATACAAGTTTACCTCACTTAAAAGAGCATAAGGTCACACTTTTAACACCTACGAACACATTTGAAATAATTTTATATGACCAAAGCCCACAAGAAGACACTTGTTGTGTGACCAATTGGTTGCAATCATCCACACACAAATAAAAATAAAGTGGCCATTGCATGGAAAATAGTCACACAAAATACAACTTTAGCTCACTTAAAAGAGCATATGGTCACACTTTTTAACACCTACGGACAAATTTGACATAATTTAATGTGACCAAAGCCCATAAGAAGACACTCGTTGTGTGACCAAATGGTTGTAATCAGCCACACAAAAATAAAAATAAAGTGGCGATTGCATGGAAAATAGTCATGCAAAATACAAATTTACATCACTTAAAAGAGCATATGGTCACACTTTTTAACACCTACGACCACATTTGGCATAATTTTATGTGACCAAACCCCACAACAACACACTCGTTATGTGATCAAATGGTTGCAATCAACCACACACAAATAAAAAAAAGTGGCCATTGAATGGACAATAGTCACACAAAATACAAGTTTACCTTACTTAAAAGAGCATATGGTCACACTTTTTGACACCTACGGCCACATTTGGCCTAATTTTATGTGACTAAAGCCCACAAGAAGACACTCGTTGTGTGACCAAATGGTCGCAATCAGCCACACACAAAAAAAAAAGTGGCCATTGAATGGACAATAGTCACACAAAATACAAGTTTACCTTACGTAAAAGAGCATATGCTCACACTTTTTAACACCTACGACCACAATTGGAAAAAGTTTATGTGACCAAAGCCCACAAGAAGAGACTCGTTGTGTGACCAAATGGTTGCAATCAGCCACACACAAATAAAAATAAAGTGGCCATTGCATGGACAATAGTCACACAAAATACAAGTTTACCTCACTTAAAAGAGCATATGGTCACACTTTTAACACCTACGAACACATTTGAAATAATTTTATATGACCAAAGCCCACAAGAAGACACTTGTTGTGTGACTAATTGGTTGCAATTAGCCACACACAAATAAAAATAAAGTGGCCATTGCATGGAAAATAGTCATACAAAATACAAGTTTACCTCAGTTAAAAGAACATATGGTCACACTTATTAACACCTACGACCACATTTGGCCTAATTTTATGTGACTAAAGCCCACAAGAAGACATTCGTTGTGTGACCAAATGGTCGCAATCAGCCACTCACAAAAAAAAAGTGGCCATTGAATGGACAATACTCACACAAAATACAAGTTTGCCTTACGTAAAAGAGCATATGGTCACACTTTTTAACACTTACGACCACATTTGGCTTAATTTTATGTGACCAAAGCCCACAAGAAGACACTCATGGTGTGACCAAATGGTTGCAATCAGCCACACACAAATAGAAATAAAGTGGCCATTGCATGGAAAATAGTCACATAAAATACAACTTTAGCTCACTTAAAAGAGCATATGGTCACACTTTTTAACACCTACGGACACATTTGACATAATTTAATGTGACCAAAGCCCATAAGAAGACACTCGCTGTGTGACCAAATGGTTGTAATCAGCCACACACAAATAAAAATAAAGTGGCGATTGCATGGAAAATAGTCATACAAAATACAAGTTTACATCACTTAAAAAAGCATATGGTCACACTTTTTAACACCTACGACCACATTTGGCATAATTTTATGTGACTAAACCCCACAACAACACACTCGTTATGTGACCAAATGGTTGCAATCAGCCACACACAAATAAAAAAACGTGACCATTGAATGGACAATAGTCACACAAAATACAAGTTTACCTTACTTAAAAGAGCATATGGTCACACTATTTAACACCTACGGCCACATTTGGCATAAGTTTATGTGACCAAAGCCCACAAGAGGACACTCGTTGTGTTACCAAATGGTTGCAATCAGCCACACACAAATAAAAATTAAGTGGCCATTGCATGGAAAATAGTCATACAAAATACAAGTTTACCTCACTTAAAAGAGCATATGGTCACACTTATTAACACCTACGACCACATTTGGCCTAATTTTATGTGACTAAAGCCCACAAGAAGACACTCGTTGTGTGACCAAATGGTCGCAATCAGCCACTCACAAAAAAAAAGTGGCCATTGAATGGACAATAGTCACACAAAATACAAGTTTGCCTTACGTAAAAGAGCATATGGTCACACTTTTTAATACCTACGGCCACATTTGGCCTAATTTTATGTGACCAAAGCCCACAATAAGAGACTCGTTGTGTGACCAAATGGTTGCAATCAGCCACACACAAATAAAAATAAAGTGACCATTGCATGGACAATAGTCACACAAAATACAAGTTTATCTCACTTAAAAGAGCATATGGTCACACTATTTAACACCTACGGACACATTTGACATAAGTTTATGTGACCAAAGCCCACAAGAAGACACTCGTCGTGTTACCAAATGGTTGCAATCAGCCACACACAAATAAAAATAAAAAGGCCATTGCATGGACAATAGTCACACAAAATACAACTTTAGCTCACTTAAAAGAGCATATGGTCACACTTTTTAACACCTACGGACACATTTGACATAATTTAATGTGACCAAAGCCCATAAGAAGACACTCGTTGTGTGACCAAATGGTTGTAATCAGCCACACACAAATAAAAATAAAGTGGCGATTGCATGGAAAATAGTCATACAAAATACAAGTTTACATCACTTAAAAGAGCATATGGTCACACTTTTTAACACCTACGAACACATTTGGCATAATTTTATGTGACCAAACCCCACAACAACACACTCGTTATGTGACCAAATGGTTGCAATCAGCCACACACAAATAAAAAAAAGTGGCCATTGAATGGACAATAGTCACACAAAATACAAGTTTACCTTACTTAAAAGAGCATATGGTCACACTTTTTGACACCTACGGCCACATTTGGCCTAATTTTATGTGACTAAAGCCCACAAGAAGACACTCGTTGTGTGACCAAATGGTCGCAATCAGCCACACACAAAAAAAAAGTGGCCATTGAATGGACAATAGTCACACAAAATACAAGTTTACCTTACGTAAAAGAGCATATGCTCACACTTTTTAACACCTACGACCACATTTGGAAAATGTTTATGTGACCAAAGCCCACAAGAAGAGACTCGTTGTGTGACCAAATGGTTGCAATCAGCCACACACAAATAAAAATAAAGTGGCCATTGCATGGACAATAGTCACACAAAATACAAGTTTACCTCACTTAAAAGAGCATATGGTCACACTTTTAACACCTACGAACACATTTGAAATAATTTTATATGACCAAAGCCCACAAGAAGACACTTGTTGTGTGACTAATTGGTTGCAATCAGCCACACACAAATAAAAATAAAGTGGCCATTGCATGGAAAATAGTCATACAAAATACAAGTTTACCTCAGTTAAAAGAACATATGGTCACACTTATTAACACCTACGACCACATTTGGCCTAATTTTATGTGACTAAAGCCCACAAGAAGACACTCGTTGTGTGACCAAATGGTCGCAATCAGCCACTCACAAAAAAAAAAAGTGGCCATTGAATGGACAATACTCACACAAAATACAAGTTTGCCTTACGTAAAAGAGCATATGCTCACACTTTTTAACACCTACGGCCACATTTGGCATAAGTTTTTGTGACTCAAGCCCACAAGAAGAGACTCGTTGTGTGACCAAATGGTTGCAATCAGCCACACACAAATAAAAATAAAGTGGCCATTGCATGGACAATAGTCACACAAAATACAAGTTTACCTCACTTAAAAGAGCATATGGTCACACTTTTGACACCTACGAACACATTTGAAATAATTTTATATGACCAAAGCCCACAAGAAGACACTTGTTGTGTGACTAATTGGTTGCAATCAGCCACACACAAATAAAAATAAAGTGGCCATTGCATGGAAAATAGTCATGCAAAATACAAGTTTACATCGCTTAAAAGAGCATATGGTCACACTTTTTAACACCTACGACCACATTTGGCATAATTTTATGTGACCAAACCCCACAACAACACACTCGTTGTGTGACCAAATGGTTGCAATCAGCCACGCACAAAAAAAAAATGGCCATTGCATGGACAATAGTCACACAAAATACAAGTTTACCTTACGTAAAAGAGCATATGGTCACACTTTTTAACACCTACGGCCACATTTGGCCTAATTTTATGTGACCAAAGTCCACAAGAAGTCACTCGTTGTGTGACAAAATGGTCGCAATCCGCCACACACAGATAAAAATAAAGTGGCCAACGCATGGACAATAGTCACACAAAACACAAGTTTACCTTACTTCAAAGAGCATATGCTCACACTTTTTAACACCTTCGGCCACATTTGCCCAAATTTTTTGTGACCAAAGCCAACAAGAAGAGACTCGTTGTGTGACCAAATGGTTGCAATCAGCCACGCACAAATAAAAATAAAGTGGCCATTGCATGGACAATAGTCACACAAAATACAAGTTTATCTCACTTAAAAGAGCATATGGTCACACTATTTAACACCTACGGCCACATTTGGCATAAGTTTATGTGACCAAAGCCCACAAGAAGACACTCGTTGTGTTACCAAATGGTTGCAATCAGCCACGCACAAATAAAAATAAAATGGCCATTGCATGGACAATAGTCACACAAAATACAAGATTACATTACTTAAAAGAGCATATGATCACACTTTTTAACACCTACGACCACATTTGGCTTAATTTTATGTGACCAAAGCCCACAAGAAGACACTCATTGTGTGACCAAATGGTTGCAATCAGCCACACACAAATAAAAATAAAGTGGTCATTGCATGGAAAATTGTCACACAAAATACAACTTTAGCTAACTTAAAAGAGCATATGGTCACACTTTTTAACACCTACGGACACATTTGGCATAATTTAATGTGACCAAAGCCCATAAGAAGACACCCGTTGTGTGACCAAATGGTCGCAATCCGCCACACACAGATAAAAATAAAGTGGCCATCGCATGTACAATAGTCACACAAAACACAAGTTTACCTTATTTAAAAGAGCATATGCTCACACTTTCTAACACCTACGGCCACATTTGGCATAATTTTATGTGACCAAAGCCCACAAGAAGAGACTCGTTGTGTTACCAAATGGTTGCAATCAGCCACGCACAAATGAAAATAAAATGGCCATTGCATGGACAATAGTCACACAAAATACAAGTTTAACTTACTTAAAAGAGCATATGGTCACACTTTTTAACACCTACGGCCACATTTGGCTTAATTTTATGTGATCAAAGCCCACAAGAAGACACTCATTGTGTGACCAAATGGTCGCAATCAGCCACACACAAAAAAAAAGTGGTCATTGAATGGACAATAGTCACACAAAATACAAGTTTACCTTACTTAAAAGAGCATATGCTCACACTTATTAACACCTACGGCCACATTTGGCCTAATTTTATGTGACCAAAGCCCACAAGAAGACACTCGTTGTGTGACCAAATGGTCGCAATCCGCCACACACAGATAAAAATAAAGTGGCCATTGCATGGACAATAGTCACACAAAACACAAGTTTACCTTACTTAAAAGATCATATGGTCACATTTTTAACACCTACGAACACATTTGAAATAATTTTATATGACCAAAGCCCACAAGAAGACACTTGTTGTGTGACCAATTGGTTGCAATCAGCCACACACAAATAAAAATAAAGTGGCCATTGCATGGAAAATAGTCATACAAAATACAAGTTTACCTCACTTAAAAGAGCATATGGTCACACTTATTAACACCTACGGCCACATTTGGCCTAATTTTATGTGACTATAGCCCACAAGAAGACACTCGTTGTGTGACCAAATGGTCGCAATCAGCCACACACAAAAAAAAAAGTGGCCATTGAATGGACAATAGTCACACAAAATACAAGTTTACCTTACGTAAAAGAGCATATGCTCACACTTTCTAACACCTACGGCCACGTTTGGCTTAAGTTTATGTGACCAAAGCCCACAAGAAGAGACTCGTTGTGTGACCAAATGGTTGCAATCAGCGACACACAAATAAAAAAAAGTGGCCATTGCATTGACAATAGTCACACAAAATACAAGTTTACCTCACTTAAAAGAGCATATGGTCACACTTTTAACACCTACGAACACATTTGAAATAATTTTATATCAAAGCCCACAAGAAGACACTTGTTGTGTGACCAATTGGTTGCAATCAGCCACACGCAAATAAAAATAAAGTGACCATTGCATTGACAATAGTCACACAAAATACAAGTTTATCTCACTTAAAAGAGCATATGGTCACACTATTTAACACATACGGCCACATTTGGCATAAGTTTATGTGACCAAAGCCCACAAGAGGACACTCGTTGTGTTACCAAATGGTTGCAATCAGCCACACACAAATAAAAATAAAGTGGCCATTGCATGGAAAATAGTCATACAAAATACAAGTTTACATCACTTAAAAGAGCATATGGTCACACTTTTTAACACCTACGACCACATTTGGCATAATTTTATGTGACCAAACCCCACAACAACACACTCGTTGTGTGACCAAATGGTTGCAATCTGCCACACACAAATAAAAAGAAAGTGGCCATTGAATGGACAATAGTCACACTAAATACAAGTTTACCTTACTTAAAAGAGCATATGGTCACACTTTTTAACACCTACGGCCACATTTGGCATAAGTTTATGTGACCAAAGCCCACAAGAAGAGACACGTTGTGTGACCAAATGGTTGCAATCAGCCACACACAAATAAAAATAAAGTGGTCATTGCATGGAAAATTGTCATACAAAATACAACTTTAGCTAACTTAAAAGAGCATATGGTCACACTTTTTAACACCTACGGACACATTTGGCATAATTTAATGTGACCAAAGCCCATAAGAAGACACTCGTTGTGTGACCAAATGGTCGCAATCCGCCACACACAGATAAAAATAAAGTGGCCATTGCATGGACAATAGTCACACAAACCACAAGTTTACCTTACTTAAAAGAGCATATGCTCACACTTTCTAACACCTACGGCCACATTTGGCATAATTTTATGTGACCAAAGCCCACAAGAAGAGACTCGTTGTGTTACCAAATGGTTGCAATCAGCCACGCACAAATAAAAATAAAATGGCCATTGCATGGACAATAGTCACACAAAATACAAGTTTACCTTATCTAAAAGAGCATATGGTCACACTTTTTAACACCTACGGCCACATTTGGCCTAATTTTATGTGACCAAAGTCCACAAGAGGACACTCGTTGTGTGACAAAATGGTCGCAATCCGCCACACACAGATAAAAATAAAGCGGCCAATGCATGGACAATAGTCACACAAAACACAAGTTTACCTTACTTAAAAGAGCATATGCTCACACTTTTTAACACCTTCGGCCACATTTGCCCAAATTTTATGTGACCAAAGCCAACAAGAAGAGACTCGTTGTGTGACCAAATGGTTGCAATCAGCCACGAACAAATAAAAATAAAGTGACCATTGCATGGACAATAGTCACACAAAATACAAGTTTATCTCACTTAAAAGAGCATATGGTCACATTATTTAACACCTACGGCCACATTTGGCATAAGTTTATGTGACCAAAGCCCACAAGAAGACACTCGTTGTGTTACCAAATGGTTGCAATCAGCCACGCACAAATAAAAATAAAATGGCCATTGCATGGACAATAGTCACACAAAATACAAGTTTACATTACTTAAAAGAGCATATGATCACACTTTTTAACACCTACGACCACATTTGGCTTAATTTTATGTGACCAAAGCCCACAAGAAGACACTCATTGTGTGACCAAATGGTTGCAATCAGCCACACACAAATAAAAAAAAAGTGGTCATTGCATGGAAAATTGTCACACAAAATACAACTTTAGCTAACTTAAAAGAGCATATGGTCAAACTTTTTAACACCTACGGACACATTTGGCATAATTTAATGTGACGAAAGCCCATAAGAAGACACTCGTTGTGTGACCAAATGGTCGCAATCCGCCACACACAGATAAAAATAAAGTGGCCATTGCATGTACAATAGTCACACAAAACACAAGTTTACCTTACTTAAAAGAGCATATGCTCACACTTTCTAACACCTACGGCCACATTTGGCATAATTTTATGTGACCAAAGCCCACAAGAAGAGACTCGTTGTGTTACCAAATGGTTGCAATCAGCCACGCACAAATAAAAATAAAATGGCCATTGCATGGACAATAGTCACACAAAATACAAGTTTACCTTACTTAAAAGAGCATATGGTCACACTTTTTAACACCTACGGCCACATTTGGCTTAATTTTATGTGATCAAAGCCCACAAGAAGACACTCATTGTGTGACCAAATGGTCGCAATCAGCCACACACAAAAAAAAAGTGGTCATTGAATGGACAATAGTCACACAAAATACAAGTTTACCTTACTTAAAAGAGCATATGCTCACACTTATTAACACCTACGGCCACATTTGGCCTAATTTTATGTGACCAAAGCCCACAAGAAGACACTCGTTGTGTGACCAAATGGTCGCAATCCGCCACACACAGATAAAAATAAAGTGGCCATTGCATGGACAATAGTCACACAAAACACAAGTTTACCTTACTTAAAAGAGCATATGGTCACATTTTTAACACCTACGAACACATTTGAAATAATTTTATATGACCAAAGCCCACAAGAAGACACTTGTTGTGTGACCAATTAGCCACACACAAATAAAAATAAAGTGGCCATTGCATGGAAAATACTCATACAAAATACAAGTTTACCTCACTTAAAAGAGCATATGGTCACACTTATTAACACCTACGGCCACATTTGGCCTAATTTTATGTGACTAAAGCCCACAAGAAGACACTCGTTGTGTGACCAAATGGTCGCAATCAGCCACACACAAAAAAAAAAGTGGCCATTGAATGGACAATAGTCACACAAAATACAAGTTTACCTTACGTAAAAGAGCATATGCTCACACTTTTTAACACCTACGGCCACATTTGGCTTAAGTTTATGTGACCAAAGCCCACAAGAAGAGACTCGTTGTGTGACCAAATGGTTGCAATCAGCCACACACAAATAAAAAAAAGTGGCTATTGCATTGACAATAGTCACACAAAATACAAGTTTACCTCACTTAAAAGAGCATATGGTCACACTTTTAACACCTACGAACACATTTGATATAATTTTATATGACCAAAGCCCACAAGAAGACACTTGTTGTGTGACCAATTGGTTGCAATCAGCCACACACAAATAAAAATAAAGTGACCATTGCATTGACAATAGTCACACAAAATACAAGTTTATCTCACTTAAAAGAGCATATGGTCACACTATTTAACACATACGGCCACATTTGGCATAAGTTTATGTGACCAAAGCCCACAAGAGGACACTCGTTGTGTTACCAAATGGTTGCAATCAGCCACACACAAATAAAAATAAAGTGGCCATTGCATGGAAAATAGTCATACAAAATACAAGTTTACATCACTTAAAAGAGCATATGGTCACACTTTTTAA
>JAANYP010000540.1:0-14403 GCA_020465985.1 Centrapalus pauciflorus
GATTATAATATAAAACTAGGGATAAGAAGGTAATATGCAATTAACATTAAATTAAAGGAGCCCACCAAGTTTGAGTGCTAACTTTGATCATCATTTCAACTCTTTTAATATTAAATGAACATGCAGTGTTGCATATATTATATATAGTGTTACTTCAATGTTGATTATGTGATACAAACTGTAATCCGACACTGAATAATTTTGATATAATATATTGAATGATCATCTGGGTAAAAAAAAATTTTACGAAAAATAAAAAACGTAAAATTTTTTCGAAAAAAATATATAATTACCGGTCTCGATAATTAAGGGTAGTTCACCAAGTTTGACTACTAATTTTTTACCATTATTTTGACTCTTTTAATATTGAATGTACATGCAGTGTTGCATAAATGATTTATAGTATTAATTCGACATTGAATATACGATATAAATTGTTACTTCGACATTGAATGATCTCGAGATGCTATATTGCATGGTGGTCTGCGTAAATTTTTTTTACGAAAAATAAACACGTAAAATTTTTTCGAAAAAAATATATCAAGACCGGTCTTGTTTTAAATAGTATAAAAATCTCGTTTTTATGGTATACTTTTTTTGATTAAAAAATTAATCATATTAACGTTATTTTAATTTAAAGAAATAGGATATATTTTTTACTAATGTCAATTTTTTTGCTATTGTCAATCTTTTCCTTTTTTACCCCTCCAATAATTAAAATATCACTAATACAAATTTTTTTCACTAATTTCACACTTAACTTTTTTAATCAAGATCATTAGATTAATCCAATCTAGAGACGATATTGGTTTTACAGTTCTACACTAATTTTAGGTTCTGCAATAATCCCAACTATATATATATATATATATATATATATATATATATATATATATATATATATATATATATATATATATATATATATATATATATATATATATATATATATATATATATATATATTCAAGTTTCATGGAGTCCAATATTAGATTGGAGTCCTGGTGTCCGCCCATGTTTGCCTATTATTAATGAGTTAAATTTGAATTATAGACATGTTTTAATAAAACAATGGTGTTTGGTAACAAAAAGGTAATATTGCTATATGAGTAATAATTAACAACAATCAAATAAAAGCTTCTATTTTTATCTTCTACAATCATTTCTTTTATATTTCATCAAAATCTCCTACAATTTTGAAATGTAAGCTCTCTCTCTCTCTCTCTCTCTCTCTCTCTCTCTCTCTCTCTCTCTCTCTCTCTCTCTCTCTCTCTCTCTCTCTCTCTCTCACATATCATGAGCATCACTTGTTGAATTGTACATGTACAAGTACTTATAGATAATTTCAATGTATATTATAATTTTTTTTAAATATATAAGAAACAATATTCTTGTAGCAACTAAACATGGTCATATACCTGCACCAGTTGAACAAGTTCCTGCAGCAACAGAACATGTTCGTATACGAAATCATACCATGTAGTAACTGAACATGTTCATATACTCGTACTAGTTGAACATGTTCTCGCTACAACTGAACATGTTCATATACGAAAGTATATCATGTAGCAACTATACATGTTCATATACCTACACCAATTGAACATGTTTCTGCAACAACTAAACATGTTTGTATACGAAACCATACACTGCAGCTACTGAACATGTTCATATACGTATTTGAACATGTGCATACGTAGTAATATAACTCGAAAATAAAAAAATCAATAAATATAATATGATGATTTTTCAATTAAAATTCGATGTCGATAAATATACGATAACTAGAAAGAGAAAACTGAAAGAATATTTTGTTTTATGTTATGTTATGGAATCTAAATATGGAAGATATGCTACTATATAGGGGATGATTTTAATTTAATTATCATTTAATTTAAAGATGTTGTTTGAGAAATCTACCCTTTTGCCTATTGAAACAAACAGGGTGGAACTTCAAAACTCGAGTCTAAGTTAGGATTCCAGGGAACCCAACCATATATATAGACTAAAGATCTTTTGTGAACACTTTATCGTTGTGAACATTGTGAACAACCATAAAATAGCTTTATATCTTATGAATATTGTTGAAAATACTACCGAACCCTTCTATTAACCTATTAATCTTATTGGATCCTATGAATTTTATTGTATCCTATCAATTTGTCGAATCTTATGAATCCTATGCATCTTGTCATAAAAAACTACTATGAACCTTTTGAATGTTCTGAATCTTGTTGAAAACACTTCTATGAACCTTTTGAATCATATGAATCACATTACAAACACTTGTTGATATATATGAATGATTATATGTATTTTTTTTATTTGTTCACAATGTTCACGACAATATCTTGTTCACAATATATATATATATATATATATATATATATATATATATATATATATATATATATATATATATATATATATATATATATATATATATATATATATATATAGATTGAGGTTCGATTGAGAACTTTTGTGCATCGAGGCACCATTGAGAACTTTTGTGCATCGGAATATCTACCAAGGGTGCACAAAGGGCATTTAGGGGTTATTAAATGTATGAAACTTATTTTTGAATTTAAATGTTTTTAAGATAATTAATAGCTAAATTTGGTATGAAAATCACCATTAACTTCTTTCCTAAAATCACTCCCTCTTTCTCTCTATCTTTCTCTCTCTCTCTCTCTCTCCTCTCTCTTAGCCCCCTCTTGATTTTGGAAGAGATGAACGATATGCATGATTTATGTTTGTATGAATGATTCATGTTTGTATTTTTGATGTATTTTGATTTTGGAAGAGATGAACGATATGCATGATTTATTTTTGGAAGAGATGAACGATATGCATGTATTTTGATGTATTTTAAATTTGTATTATTTTTGTTAATTTTGGAAGTGTAATAATTAAATAAGGATTGCATAATTCCTGTTTTACCCATCCGCGAATTTCATTATGTGCACTTGATGCATAAAACTTTCTATTTAATTACCCTTTTGCCATTTGATCAAACTCACTCACTCTTTCATCCAAGGGCCAATGGAGGTTCTTTTGTGCCTCGATGCACAAAAGTTCTCAATGGAACCTCCCTCTATATATATATATATATATATATATATATTCAGGTTCAATAAGTACCTCTCGAAATTAAGTTCACTCGAAAGTACCGACCTTAAAAAACATTTTTTAAAATATTTTTTCACATAACCATGTTTAATTTAATGTTATACGCATGATATATGAATTTCACATAGATTCACACTTTCTGTGTCCTTAAAAATTATGTGAATGCTCAATGCATATTTATGTGAAGGTCATTTCACACCATTAATGGTGTGAATGACCGTTCACATGATCTTTTTTTACTATACACAAGATTTATGATGATACTCATTTTGAAAAAAAAATCCTATAATGTTGTCTTATACATGTCTATTCAAAAATATGTGTGAATGATCATTCACATTAGGGTACGCTGGAATCTCATAGGTACACTGATGAACTTGATTATATATATATATATATATATATATATATATATATATATATATATATGTGTGTGTGTGTGTGTGTGTGTGTGTGTGTGTGTGTGTGTGTGTGTGTGTGTGTGTGTGTGTGTATAAAATTCAAAAAGAAATACCGTTTAAGACTCGTGGTATGTTAAAATGGTTAGTGACGTATACCTTTATTTTTCAAATTGAATGTGTTACTCTAACGTACAATGATGATCAATGTGTGTTCCTTGAAAGTTCAAATTGAAGAGTCGGGACACTTAAAGAAATTCATATTCAGAAGCATCACATGATCTTTACATTTGTGTTTTGGTGGTGGTGATGTGTGTTTGAAGGTACGCCTGATTTATATATATATATTTATAACAAGAATGCCAATCTCATGTGTATTTGTAAATGTTGTGCTCTTATGGAATGGAGATCCAACTCACTAAAGCCACTTTCTTAATTTAATTTTAATTTTCAATATTTTATAAAGATGTGTTCTTTTAAAGTTATATTATATATAGGGATAATTGTGTAAAAAACATTAAAGTTTGACCATTTTTGTGATTAAAACCCCTAACCATTTTTTGTAGCACAAAAAACCTCTAACCGGTAAAATCTTTTGAAATTAGGACTTGACCGGTTATAATAGGTTGCTATGCTTACATGGCACACACGTGGCGTCCACATGGCAAACCCATCTTATGTGGCACCTACGTGGCACTACATGTATAATTCTTAAACTGAATTTTTGCATAAAAAACCCCGAAATTGGTGACTTTTTCGATTAAAACCCTTAACGATATTTTTCTCACCTCTAATCAACAATAATATTTACCTTTTCTCTTTTTCTCTACCTCCGACAACTGCGATTACCCTATCTCCTCTTTATGTTCAGTGCTATTTATTTTATGTATGTATGTTCGATTAACTTTTGCCGTTTAATCTTGAATTTTTACTTCAATTCTGCCGATGGAATCAATTTCATTTTTTGTTCACGTGTTGCATTTTTAGCTTCAGCTTTATGTTCAATTTCATTTATTTATATTCCATTTTAGCATCTGAATATTGTCAGCCAGAGCAGTGAGGTTCGCTAGCCTAGAGGGTGGAGATTTAATTGGGAAACGAATTCTTTGTTTGATAAATAAAAGTTAAATAAATATCCATGTCATCAAAATGCAATCAGACTCAATTTTAATTATCTTTGTTGGTTGGAGGTTTTTTATCAAATTAAAAATGATTTGGGGTTTTAATTGAAAAAACTAAACAAGTTGGAGGTTTTTTACGCAAAAATCTATTTAAAAGTTTTACATGTCATCAAGTTGCATCCGGCTAAACCGGTTGCAAGTCAGATTTTTTGAAAAAAGCCCAAATTTACAAAGTTTTAACCAGTTGGAGGTTTTTTGTGCAATGAAAAGTTGTTAGGGGTTTTAATCGCAAAAATGGTCAAACTTAGAGGTTTTTTGCGCAATTTCCCCTTATATATATGATTTCGTGTCACATTTCATGAAAGTTGTTGTTAGACGTAAGAATATTGATGTAGGATACATACGATTTCAGTAAGTTTTATTGCTTTTACAGAGTGTGCATGCACGCGCGCGCGCACACACACATATATGAACTCTTCAATTCCGTGAGAACGTGATAACCCTCCAAAATACACAAATTTATACATCAAATGCACAAATTTAAAAATTAAAAGTATAACTTAAAACCATTATTGGTTTTCAATATTAATAAATATCATAACTTAACTTTAAAAATATCTTTAAAAATTAAATTCATCAAATTTTACACTAAATGCACAAATTTGAACATTAAATGCACAAATTCGTACACAAAGTGGACAAATTTACCATGAGATGCGTAAATGTTTATATCAAATGCATAAATTCATCAAACATATAAATTTTAGCGTAAAATGCATAATTTTATACATTAAATGCACAAATTTAGAGTGGTTCTCACGTTCTCACGCAATTGAGGTTTCTTACCGGAACAAAACCCTATATATATATATATATATATATATATATATATATATATATATATATATATATATATATATATATATATATATGAGATCATTACAGAACCTAAATGTAGTGTCAATTTGTAGAACCAATATCGTCCGTAGATTAGATTAATGGTCAAAATTAGTAGTCAAACTTGATGAACTACCCTTAATTTAACCAGACCGGTCATGATATATATTTTTTTCGAAAAAATTACGTGTTTATTTTTTGTATAAAAAATTTACCCAGGCAACCATTCAACATATCATATCAAGATCATTCAATATCGAATTACAGTTTATATCACATATTCAATGTCGATGTAATATTATATATCGTATATGCAACATTGCATGTACATTCAATATTAAAATAATGGTCAAACTTAGTAGTCAAACTTGGTGGCTACCTTTAATTTGATTGTATAAACTTAGTAGTCAAACTTGGTGGCTACCTTTAATTTGATTGTATATATATATATATATATATATATATATATATATATATATATATATATATATATATATATATATATATATATATATATATATATATAGGGAATGGTTCTTTTAAGAACCATAAATATTGTGAGAATTTAAGAACATTTTATAGCATTTGGATAAATGGAATCAATGGTTGATATATTGGATGACAATTTTGTAATTATTTAGAACTTTGATAGTGGAGATTCTTCAAAAGGTGTGAAAAATGTATTTTTGGAAGAAAAAATACACTTTTTCTTTTTATCTCTCTTGCTTTTTTTCATTTTCATTTTATTTTTCTTTCATGAGAATTGATTTTTATGGTAAAAAAACGTTTTTTTATAAAAAAAAATATTTTTTTCTATGTAGAAAACTATTTAATTGCTAAAAAATTAACGTATTTTATATAAAAATATTATGTGTCTATATAGAATGTTTATATAGAATATTTAGTTTCTATATAGAATATGTTAACGAACATATTCTATGTATAATCTACGTAGAATGACATACATTTTACGTAGAATGTCGTGAAAATGTCAAGTAACATATATTCTACGTAGCTTACATGATAAAATATGTAAAAAAAACACATTGAAACAAAAAAAGAAGATTTCATTTAGACATTTTATCAAATAATTGGTATGCAACTTATATAAAATATACCAAATAGACATTGAATAGCAATGTTAATCTACATAAAAAGATATAGAAATGTGTTAATATGTATTCCCTTTACATATCAGCACCTTTATGTTTCTTTATCAACCCAAGAAGAAACTAGCTCAATAATTGAGAAATGATGAAGAAAGACAAATGGAATGTTGAGAGAATATATGTAAATGGCGACTGCCACTACAACAAAACGAGCCTATTGCAACCTTGTCAAAATGTTGCATTTGGCCTTAAAAAAGTTGCATTATGCCTAAAGCAACCTTTTACCAAGAGTTGCATTATGTCCTCTTGCATTAGGTCTAAAGTAACCTTTTTGGTGGAATATGCAACCTTTTTAGAAAGAGTTGCAACTATCATATAAATGCAACCTTTTTAGAATGCAACCTTTTTATACTCAAATGCAACCTTTTTTACAAGCAAATGCAACATTTTTCATAGTCAAATGCAACCTTTTTATCCATCAAATGCAACCTTTTTATTTTCAAATGCAACCCTTTTGAGACTAAAATACAACTATTTTTAAATTCAAATGCAACCTTTTTTATGCTCAAATGCAACTTTTTTAATTTTTAAATGCAACATTTATGAATTTAGCTACAAAAAATACAACCTTTTCATACACGAATACAATTAATAAGCATCACCGATTACCCAAAAAATGTCGATTACAATAATTAAAGAGATCAAAATCCTTCACCAATTACACAAAAATCTCAAAACACAATAGTCCATATAACAATTGTTAATTATAATTACAAAGGGGATCTAAATCCTCCAAAAAGGGTATCTAAATCTGCTAACATGATCACCATAGTAACTACCATCCGATGTGCTCGTGAATAGAGATCGATCAGATGTGTGGCTGCTCGACTCCGATGGTAAACTGAAATCATTGGCTTTCATTTGTTCAACGTCAATGTAACTGCAAATGTTACAAATTGGATATCGTAAAAGGGTTAGATTTCTTCGACCCAGAAGAGCCTCATCACGACTCAACAAATAGTGTACATACCTTCCTTTTGGGAATTCAACAACCAGGTAAAAAGCAGGCATTTGTTCCAATAGTGTACCAGTCACCCTCGCATGCTAGACCTTCCCTGTTAGATATATCCTGTTTGAAAAGCAATGTTGTTTTTCAAAACCATGTTTTACTATTAAAGCAAACCATGAAAAAATAGTGGCTTATATTCAGAGAGAATACATAAATAGTTACACAAGGTGTCTAAGGAGCTAAATTCCCCTGCAAGAATAGCTACCATCAACCGTTCAATTTTAATGTGCCAATGATCATAAGATAGAGAGTAGAGAGTAAACAATTGAAAAAAAAAAGCAAGAGTGGACTAAGGCATGGTTCTATACTTCCTTGAAATGCAGACACTCGCGTAAAACAGAACAAAAGATCAGAACAGCGCCTCATGAATGTAAATAAATCTAAGTCATGGGTATGTGTTGTGCTTGCTGTCCAGAAACACTTTAAGAAACAGCCATGTATTAAATGTTGGTTGTATTTTCGTGATAATTAAATTAAAACAGAAAGAGGAATAATAGAAACGCAGCAGCCCTATAATAGCAAAATAAAATTGAGTGTTGTGAATTTTGTGTGCCGGAAAATGGACAGACAGTTAGAGGGGCAGCAACAGTTGAAATAAGTGAGTGCAATGTGTGTGTGTGTGTGTTTGGATTAAAACACTAGCAGCAAATGTATGTATATGTCCAACATGTGTGTGTATATATGAGCACGGAAGACAGAATGAAAGGAACAATTATAGCAGTGAAATATGTAATACATATATATATATATATATATATATATATATATATATATATATATATATATATATATATATATATATATATATATATATATGACAAGTGAGTATGTGTCTGTGACAGCAACAACAACCCTTAACAGGTCTGTGTGCAGATACAAGTGTGTGCGTGTGTGCAGTGAAATATGTAATATAATTTTAAGTAGCAGCATCAACAATGCAATCTCTTTACAAATCAATCAAATCAGACTCAACACTGGTTAAGTCCACTGGTAGAACTGTTACTCACTAGCTTAAGGATATACAATTGACATGTTTCCATTCAATATTAAAGACGGATAAAATTGAGACTTCTTCAACAGCAATCAAACTGGCCCAATAAATACATTTCTACCAAAACCAATTGACATATTTCCATTTGACGAAATTATGAAACATAAGACCATCAATCAGCCAACTAAGAGCCAAAAACCACATCATATATAAATAAAATAATTATAATACACCATTCTAGAAGGAAAAATTTTGCCCACATGGTAGATGAAACCCACCAAGAAAACAAATAAAGTTGCTAGCAGTTTTAGTTGACCATTCAACTACAAATGCCAACTGAAACCCCATTAAATATTGCCTTTCTCTCTAACTTAATTTAATCAAGCTTTTTCTGACAAAATAATATGAAAATGTAATATATGGGATCGATCACCTTGATGGACACCTTCATTGATTTTCAACTTAGTAGGGCTGCAATTTACATATGAGTAACCCAAACAAAGACAGTACATTACCCACTGTCTCCATAAAAGCCCAATTAAACCCCATTCCAGAGTTACTATGATCAAGAAGATTTTCGAGAGTGAATTGAATCATATCAATTTTTCTAAACATATCAAATTTCCATACCAGCATTGAAACAAAGCAGACCTGGACTCTAACATCATTTCAATAGATTGTATGCATATTTGCTTGATTCCAGCAACTTAAACACATCAGAATTTTAGCCATATAGAAACATTTTGCAATTCAGATTAATTACAATACTCATCAAACACATCACAACTAAGATGAAATTTAAATGCCAGATGATTTAAAAAAAGGCAAACAACATAGAAACACAATTTTTTAAGTGTACATAAACCTATGTAGTGATTAACCCCGATAACCAAGTATTCCTAACTTCATCAGTCAAACTGATTGTATACTTTTGAAGCTACTATACTTGGTTTTTCATCAAAACCAACAAATTTTCTATACAAAAATACAAGTAAAATAATAATAAAGAGTCCCATTAGAACCCTAAGAACATTATAGATCTATGATTTTAAATCTGAAGGGAGAGGCGCTCGAGTGAGGGAGGCCGAAGAAGGAGAATAAGATAATAGAGAGATGGATACCTTCGGTGTGTCGGAGAAGAAGGAGCTCGGATAAAGGAGGGTGCCACCGGGAAGAATCTGTCGGAGAAAAGAGGGATGCTAGGTTAGAATCGCCAGAGATAGTCAGTGGAGAATACGATAACAGATAGATAGATACCGTGCATCGGAGAAGAAGGAGCTCAAGGGTGTCGCCAGGAAGAAGTTACCGGAGAAAGATAATTGTAGGTTAGAATTGCCAGAGTGACACAGTCGGTGATTTGTTGTGTGGGGGAGAAAATGAAGCTGCCATGGAGGGTTCTCAAATCTCCGTGTTTTTACTCAAATCTGCGTGTGTTTTTTCAACTTCCTTTGAGAAATGAAATGAGTTATTCTCTCCATTTCTCTGTTTGTGAGAGAATCAGATGTTAAGAAATGGTTTCTCAAATTGCATTTTTCATTTCTAAACAAACAAGAAATAATTCTATTTCCATTTTCTTCTACCTAATTCTAAATAAAATAATTTTAATATTTTATAATGAAATTATTTATATTAATATTTAGATTAAATAAATTAGCAATAAATAATATTAATCGAATGAAAATGATGACAATGTAAAATAGTTATATATTTTATTTTAAAGAAAAAATAAAAAAAATTACAATCACATTTTAGATGCAACTTTTAGAAAAAAAGTTGCATTTATTTTAGACATATGCAACCTTTTAAAATAAAGGTTACTTTTAACCTATAACAAATGCAACATTTCTTATAAATGTTGCAATTTTCAATCAAATATGCAACCTTTTAAGTTAAATGTTGCATTAGATCTTCTAATGCAACATTTATTTTTTTAAACTTGCATTAGAATCAAATGCAACTAATCATATAAAAGTTGCTTTCAAAAGGTTGCAATAGGCTCATTTTGTAGTAGTGTGCTTTGATGTATTCAATTTCAACCGTATAATACAAAGCAAAACCCTAGGAGCTATTCATAGCCTCATTTAATTAACTATGAGACATTGACACCTTTGGCCCCTTGACTTTTAGATAGAAATAAATTACAAGGAAATAAATATAAGACTAAATAATAACAAAATAATTATTACAAGATAAGTCCACATGATCGAAATTAAAGATCTAACAATCTCCCCCTTTTCGATCATTGTGGAGGCCTTGGAACTCTGGCATGATCTGTGGATTCTCGGAGTCCAAGGATGATGTCAAATCGTCTAACCACTTGTCTCATTTGTAGCCGTTCGTTCAGGAGTTCAATGCCGCTAAGGGTGTCCTGAATTTCCCTCGGTGAGCATCTTTGTTCTGGATCTGGTTGAGCGTCAAAATCTTGAACTTTCTGAGTAAGCGCGACTCGAACCAATCTGAGAGTACCGTCGGAGTAACAGGGAAGATCCTCAAAGCGCATGAACCTTTTTTAGCCCTTCTGATTGACAAAAATGACACCCGGGCCTCCTCTGAATACAACTCTGTAGGCAGGATGGTGGGCTAGAAGGAAGCTATCTTGATAAGGTGCTCATAGGCCCAATTTAACCAGCGCGCTCTCTATCGCCATTTGGAAGTCTCTGAGACACATGATAATAGAGCGGCGGTTCATACTTCGAACAAGGGCACCTACGGCGGTCATGTGAGACAGACGTTGTTTAATATGTTTTTTCAGTCGGTTGTGTAAGAACTCAACGTCGTCCACACTTATGAAGTCCAGGTCATTCTCGTAGAACTCTTCAACCGTGCCATCTTCTCTTTCTACCTGAAAGGCAGGATAGTAAACTTTTGCTCTTCTGCACATGGTCATGGTCAGGAGTTTCTTTATTTTTGATTTTGAGACTTTTGACCTCCTTTCCTTCAACATTAATTGATAGTATTCAGCATGTTCAGCTTTGGTTACGTTGGTCAGTTCCATTAGGAGGCGTCTGCTGAAGGACCCAGGTTTCTTTCTGAATACCATCTTAAACCGTTCTTCTAGGAACGAATTCTGAAACTGTTCCGGAGGAAATTTATGCAGTAATTCTTTGAGGCCCTGAACGGGGGGTTAATCTATTTCAGACCTTTTAGCTTCTAGCAATTTTATGATTGTCCCCCGCCGTTCTTGTCTAAGCTCCTCTTTATTTTAGGCGGTAGATTTTGTACCTCACCTCTTGAAAACTGGCATACCCAATATAAATCATCTCTCCTATATTCACCGGGTCCTTCAGGAGTTTCATCAAAGCAATCAACCCTCTTAGTCTCTGAAGGACCTGGTTGTTCAGATTGTTGGACTGGGGGAGGACTTGGAGATCTTGGCGGGCTTTGGACTAGATGGGATGCTTTGAGTGATGGGGGAGCTTGGAGATGATAAAATTTCTTTTTGTGGGGCTGGTGGTGGTGAGTTTAGGAAATCAAAGGAAGAAGATGATGATTTTTTAGGTGATTCGGGATTAGGCTTAAGAATGATCAAAGGTTCGTTGTCCTCAGTATCGGAGTATGAGTCAGACACCAATATGATTTCAACTTTCTCATGAACGGGCTCGAACTCAATCATAGCTGTCATTGGATCCAGTGGAGCTAGACCCTCGAACATGTAACATTAGGTATTCCTGAGCCTCTTGCATCTTTTCCCTTGACCCCTGAACATCTGTCGATTCTGTCTCTACTCCCCCTACAATCAACATGAGGTCCTCAGACTGAGTTTTCTATCGTTTATCCCCCTCATGGCGATCAGGGTCGTCCTGATCGTCATGTTTGCATTTTTGAGACTCAGCCTGAGGACGGCACTGTAGCTCAATAACGACAGACTCAAGACGGTCCATTCTGGAGTTGAGCTGCACCTGGACTTGAAGAATTAGGCGGGTGAGCGCGTCTATCTTGTCTGAAAGGTCGGCAATCTGTGTCTAGACTGAATGGGTTCCTAGTGGAGGCAAATCCTCAGAAGCGACACCCTTACCCTTTATAAGTGAGAGAAGGGCGGTGTGACGTTCCTCAGCATCCTCCTTTTAGGCGTCCAGGTCAGCCCGGGTAACAACTCCGGCAGCACGAAGAGCTGCCGTTAACATCTCCAAGTTTATTAAGAGATGGCCTGAAGTGGATGGCGTTGATGGAGCCACTTCAGGTCTTCCTTCCGTCATTTCTGGCTCCACTATGGGACGCTCAGATCCGGAAGTTTGTTGAGCTGCCACGGAGGCAGCTCTTGGGGATGTCACAGAGGCATCGTTCATGGTGCGTGTTTGTGGAGATGGAATGGTGAATGAAAGAGGTTCGGTCACGTGGGGAGGAGTGTGACCACGTTCAACACCGCCACTCTCCGAATGAGAAGGCGATGACGTATGTGCTTTATCTTCGTGGAATGAAATAGCACCCTGTTGGGAGGATGCTAAGTGGGTTTGGGGGGGGGTTTGTTCAGCCATCGGACTAATGGTCTTATAGTGGGTGGTCCGGCTGATAGGGTTGCGGTCTCCCTCAGAGGTTGCTTCTAACCCTCGAACAACAGAGACGGTTCGTTCTAAATCTGCCGCCTCTGCTGCCTCACCACCTTCTCCCTCACTCACAAACACAGGCTCCCGCTCACCTATCTCCAATGATTGTTGTACCCCCGCCATGTCTCCCTCGTCCTCACTCAACCTATCCTCACCTTCGGATTGGCTAGACTCAGTCGGTTCTGACTGAGCCTCATCCGGATGAAACTCTCGAATCTAGGCCCGAACCCTTTACAATTCCCTTGCCTTTAGCATGAGAGACAACAGGATAGTCATTATAGGCACTGAAGGAGCCCCTTTTGGCAAATTAAGTTATTGGATCGCCACGGTAGGGTAGACATCAGCCTCAGGGCGCTCATGGATGTCTTCATCGTTATCCATCGCATATTGTATGATAAGTTGTAGGAAACGTTGGAGAGGAATGTATTTGCGTCCTGTTTTGGTTCCCCTCTCTATATGGACTCTTCTCAATTCCTCGAAGAGGAATGCTGCATAGTCAACGTGACGGTGAAAGGCAAAGCCGGTGAACATGGCTTGGACCTGGGCGGAGGCTTAGTCGTGGCCAGAGTGCTTTGCTTTGAAGCATTTGTTGATGACGTCAAATAGAATTCGCCAATGAGATTGGAGATGCTTGGTTTTGAAGTCAGATGGTTTGGTAAGGGGACCGTCATAACCCAAGGTTTGTATTTCGGCGAGGGTTTCTGGGATGGAAGGGATAGGATCAAAGTGAAAACGGGATGGCAAGTAGGCTTCGGCGAGTAGGTGAAGTATATGGCGTATGGCAGCGATGGTGATTTTGACTGGGACACAGTCAATGGTGGTAGTGAAGTGGGGTTCGACGTCGGGAACAAAGTGCAAGCGGTTCCAAAATTGTTGCAAGTATATCTAGGGAACGGCGATTGCGGTAGATAGGGAGCAATATATGGGGTGGTGAAGGAGGATGTCGAAGGCGAGGGTTTGTGGTTCTTTGGTGAGGATGGAGACATCGAGCTCCCAGTTATGTGGTATGAACTCGACAAACTCGGCCTGTGGGAGGATGAATTGTTCGGGTAGTTGGGCGTTGTTATTGGGAATCGGGGGATGGGGTAGGGTGAGAACAACAGCTGGTTCCATTATCCTGCAAAGGTGCATCAAAGTTAGAA
>JAANYP010000541.1:0-128064 GCA_020465985.1 Centrapalus pauciflorus
AGCTGATCCAAAGGAATCTCATCTAGCTGCTGTCAAAAGAATCTTCAGATACCTAAAGGGTACACCAGGTTTGGGTCTTTGGTATCCCAAAGACTCAAGCCTTGAGCTAACAGGTTATTCAGATTCTGATTTTGCAGGCTGCAGGTTAGATAGGAAAAGCACAACAGGTGGATGTCAACTTCTTGGAGAAAAGTTGATCAGTTGGAGTAGCAAGAAGCAGAACTCAGTGTCCACTTCTACTGCTGAAGCTGAGTATATTGCTGCTGGAAGCTGCTGTGGGCAGATTCTGTCGATGCAGCATCAGCTTGAAGATTATGGCCTTGTGTATAGGAAAACTCCTATTCTGTGTGACAACACAAGTGCCATAGCCATCTCCAACAATCCAGTATTTCATTCAAGAACAAAGCATATTGAAGTCAGACATCACTTCATCAGGGATCACATTCAGAAAGGTAATGTGGAGGTAAGTTTTATTTCCACAAATGAACAGCTTGCAGACATTTTCACCAAACCTCTGGATGAAACAAGGTTTAATTATCTTGTCAGCAAGCTGGGCATGTTAAACAAGAGTGACTAAGTGTTCTCTCAAGTCTACGAAGTTGTATGTCTCACACTGCTCAAGTTTCTCAGAACAGCTTAGACAGAACAGGCTATGCATGTCCTGTACTTAGCCAATTTTCTGAAAAACTTGAACAGCTTGAGCATAGAACAGGCTGAACAACAAGTCTTTGTCTTGTCTTGTAACCTGTTCAACTATTCAAATCCAGCCTGCTCTGATGGTCCAATCCTCAAATCTGTTCATCCTTTCACACTGTCTTACAAGTCTTTGTCTTGTAACCTGTTCAACTATTGAACACAACCTATTCTTGCAAAAGAGAACAGGCTGAAGGCACAGTTTGAAGGGAGAACAGCTTGAAGACTGAGAACCTTGTGTTGACTCTGATCATCACAGGTTTGACCAACAGCGTAGACTAGAAGTTTAATTATCTTTCTTCATAATTAAGTTACTTAAATTATGTTTTTATTTAACTTAATTACTACGGATAATGTGGGTTACGTGTGTTAGTGATTAAAAAGGTCAAGTGGTCTGACAAATGTTTCTGACATGGACAACCGTTCCATTTTCCGTTAACTAACATTTCAAATCGAACCGCCCAAACCTTCTCTCTCATACACACTCACATTCAAATCCTATAAATACCAAACCACTGTTTCATCTTCGTCTTCCTCATCATTTCCAGAAATCCTCGTGAACCCTAAAAATCGACTAAGTGTCTCCTGCTTCTCCAAACCTTAAAAATTCCCAAATGGCTCACAGACCTAATCCCTTTCTCCCAGTGTTCGTTGGTGAGGATGTTGTCAAACACTCATCCATCACCACGATGCTGACCATTAAGCCCACCAACTACATTGCCAACCTCACAATCCCCAAAAACTATGTGGGGAAGGGTTACGAACAAATGGTGGAGTTTCTGAAAGTTCATCCGTTGAACTACGCCATGACTGCATCTCCTGGTGTCCTGTACCAGGAGATGATGTATGAGTTCTGGTATACCTGTGCCTACCTTCCAGAATCCAAAGTCATCAAGGGCACCATACTCAATGGGACTCAGACCATTGAGATCAACACTCATCTGCTCAGGGAAGTTCTTCGACTCCCTATGATTGACAAATATGATCAACCACATCCTGAAGATGAACAGATGAAGAATCTGCTGCACTTCTGTGGTGTAGCAGAACCAAAAGTTGGAGCAACTCTGTTCAGGAAGGACCTCTCTCCTACCTACAGTTTCTTATTCGCCTCTGTGGTGATGTGCTTCAGCAGCAAAGTTGGTTCCTTTGACCAACTGAGCCGTGATGAAATCCCTGTAGTTCTGCAGCTTGTGGATGGAACTACCATGGATATGGCCAAATGGATTTTTGTGAATCTGAGGAACCTGGTGCAGCAAGAGTCAAGACCAAGTGCTATTCGATATCCAAGGTTTCTGAGCCTCATTTTCAAGCATGTATGTTGTGAGCATCTCTATAACTCTCAGCCTCTTCTTAAGACTGCTGCATTCCCAGTTATAGGGAATAGAGTTTTCTATACTCCAGTCCTGCAGAATGAGCCTCCTCTATCCACACCAATGAGGAGGCTGCTAGGTTTGGTGGAAGGACCCTCTACTGTGATGGTGGATCCAGAGACTGCTCCCACCAGAAAATCCAAAGCCAGGTCCAAGCTTGTCAAAAGGACCCTGGCATCTGAAGCTGGGCCTGTGAAAAAGAAGGCCAAATCAGCTCCATCTGAGTCTGTTCCTTTAGCCTCTGTGGCTGAGGAAGATCAGACTCCTCACCCTGGTTCATCTGTTGAGCCTGAAGCCTTTGTGGCTGGTGCCTCTGTGGCACAAGAGACTATGGAACAGGCCAGCCCCACTGTTCCTAGCCCAGTCTCCCATCCTGTCCAAACAGATCCTCTTCCTACTCCACAATCACCCACATCCTCCATTCATTACCAACGAAAATCTTTAGCCAAAAAGAAAACACCCCACAAATCCACCTCCTCTGTTCCCTCTCAACAGGGTTCAGTTGAAAAAGAAGCAACCCTAGCTGCCTCTCCTATTTTGGGAGCAGGTTCAGCTCAATTGGAGCCTGCTTCCCTCCAATCTGAGTCACCCTTGAGTCAGCCTAGACCCTCTGGTTCCTCCCAACAGGAACCAGTTGTACAAACGGAGATACCCACATCAACTATTCCAGCCTCTCAACAGGCTGAGGATATTGAAAGACAGGAGTCCTCTCCACTCCATACTGTGTCCACACTGTCCCCCACTCATATCTCCTCACACCCTGAGTCTGCACGAGGTGCCCATGCTGCTGATATAGACCAATCAGCAGCTCAGCCTCAAACTTCTGTTCCCCATGATTCAGCTGTTCAACACCAAACAGCTGCTGAGGGACCAATATCCCAAGCTGATGAACCTCAGGGATCATACCATCCCTCTGGTGAGGCTGCTCCCTCAATGCAAATTCCATCAGCAGGTTTTACCACTGCTGATGTTGAAATGCATATCCCATCTCCCCATGATGAGGTGCCTTTAGACCAAGGCGCACTGCAGAGGGAACCACCACTGGTTTCATGAGGTTATTGCAACACAAAGCAGTATCTGGAAAGGCCTTCCAAAACATTCATTCCCCTTCTCCTTGTGATGCAGCTTACAAGCCGCTGCTGAAGGACCTCTTGATCCCTCCAACCTGGGCCATCTTACTTTTGCCCAGGGCTATGGAGCTTCTGTCCCAAGTCCCTCTCCCTCTCCAATTCACATCCTCAAACACCAGCCTCATCATCATCTACCCACTCCAAACAATCCACCCATACACCACCATCTCCCAAAGACCTGCCTTTGAAGGATCAGCTTTCTTTGCTGACCAACAAAGTTGGTTCTTTGGAACACACCATGCACTCCCTACCATCCATCATCTCAGACTCTGTGTCTGAGCAGCTCAAGGCTTCTTTGATATGTTCAAAGAATCCTTCCCAGTCACTCCCCAAACTGACAACTCTCCACAGCTGATTGCACTCACTGGACAGCTGCAAACTGTATCCAACTCTCTCTCTTCTATTCTTTCCATTCAGCAGGACTCTGTGTCCTCAATGACAGCCATCTCTCAACAGCTGTCATCACTTCTCACTTCTTGCAACTCTACACTTCCAGCCACTTTGGCCAGCTTACAGACCATCATTGGTTCCCTATCCAACTCTGTGTCATCAGACCTTGCTGATGTGCGAGATTCACTAGAACTTCATCTTGCACAGCTGCAATCTCTGCTGTTCACAGCGTCTGATAGGAAAATATTCTTAAAAGGCTTACCTGCTCTTGCTGATTCCCCACACCATCTTCTATTCAGACCTGTTCTTTCCCAACTTAGTTGAGGTGAAGATAACTTGGCTTAACTTAGTTGAACAGCTTGTTTGGTCCTAAAACCCTCTAAAACCTGCTGGCAAGCCTGCTGACTTTGTGTCTTCAGGCAGACCAAATGTTGAAGTCGCTGTTTCGTCTCCTTCAAAGGGGGAGAAGTCATCTGCCTCGAAGACTAAGTCTAAGGGGGAGAAAACTTCTTCTCCTAAGGAGATACCAGTGTCTGCAACTCACACTGGTCAGCCAGCAGAGATTTTTGAAACAGGTACAGCTGAAGGTGCTTCTCAAGCTGCTATGCCTACTCAGGCTGTCTCTCCAAGCCCTGCTCAGTCTAAGGGGGAGGAAATCAATCCTGAGGACAGGCCTAGCAGCAAAAGGAGGCACCTTATTTTATCAGAAGAAGAAGAAGAAATTCCTGAAGCTGCTGTCACTAAGCAAGCAGCTAAGAAAAGAAAAGGTAAGCTGAGGATCCTATGCAGCAGAAAACAGGGCAGAAAATACCAATTTCACAAGCCAGAGCCAAAAGAGATGGCCTCCCTATGCACAAAAATACTTGTAGGTTTTAGGGAAGAACAGCTTCAAGCCTGGAGGGAATTTAAGAAAAAGGAAGAAGAATCTGCCAAAGCTGCTAAGTCCTGTTGCCCTCCAAGAAGCAAAGGAAAATTAAAAAATGTCTACCCTTGGAGGTGCAAAAGAAATAAGGGAACTGCAGGCAATCAGCAGGAGAAAAAGAGAAAGGAAGTAGAGGAAAGGTTACTCTGGTCTCTGTGACCCCAAATCAACAGTACCTCATGCAAGAGCTCAATACCACTTTGACAACTTGGCTAAGAAAAAATTTCATGATGTTGCTGAGAGAAGACTAGCCAAGGAAGCAATTGTCAAAGCTGTCCCAATTTCAAAGAAAGGCAGTCAGGGGAAGCTTAAAATAACAAGGATGGGTGCAACAGGCCCTGAATTGGAAACTTATGACCACACTGATGTAGCTCAAATGGGATATAGGGAGTGGATTGAGCTGGCAGTTGCCCTGAGTGAATCAAAATCTGAAGCTGCTAAACAGATCAGGGCATATGTCAAGAAGTTGATGGAAAGAGTAAAGAATCTTGGCCTGATATCTAAGGAAATAAGTGAAGGTGTCTTTGTGACACATCCAAAAATAAAGGCCAGGAGAACAAAGAAGGATACAGAGATGGAGCTACTCCTCACACTGATAGAACAGGGCGACTATGCCCTTGAAATAAAAGGAGTTGATCATAGTCTGCCTAAAGGAATAGAGTTTGAGGATGGCAAGATTATAGAAGAACCTGAGCTGGGGGCATTTTTTGTAGATCCCCTAACTCAGAAAAAGTGCTTCCAAAGGGCCTCAGAACTATACAAAGTTGATCTGAGACAACTTGCCGCCTTCAGACTTGCAGTTTCTTTCAGGCAGTCTAGAAAATGGAGAGCAGCCATCTGGGATCAGCTCAGAGGCTTCTATGAAAGAGGGGAGCTCAATGATCCAAAGTTCATGATTATCAGGAGTGAAATTGAGGAACTTGAGGATACAAGGGAAGAATTGGAAAGGATGGTTCAGGATCCTTCTCCACTGATATGAAGTCCATCTACCATCTGGGTAGGTGAAGAATGGAAGCTGTCCATCAGTTGGACAGGCTTGCCATTATCTGCTCCCAACTCAAACAGTCCAAAAACATCTTGTACATTAGTTTGACATCCTGTACATTAGTTGACATTATTACATAAGTTGTTTAATTTTTGCTTTACATTAGTTGTAAAATACATTAGTACATGTAGTTGTTACTCTTTGTAAGAACATGTTGTTCTAGATAGTCAAGAATCAGTGTATATTTAAAACTGATTCTTTTACTTTACTGGTAATGTTGTAATTTTATTTCAGCAATGTACTGTAAAAATATATAGTGATTTTGTTTTGATAAGACCAGCTTCGGACTGGTTATTGCAATTAGCGGGGAGACTTGTTAGGCACCAAAAAGGCCTCAGGTCACAACCTGTTCTACATCTGAGGGGGAGATTTATAATCAAACCTGCTGATGCTTTTGAAGGTTGAATTTAAGGCCTGTTATATGCCTTATTGAAACCTGAAAATGATTTGCAATATCAGTCTAAAGTTGTTCTATACGTTGCATGTGTTGCAACTAAGACAGTTTGTCCAAGCTGCTCTGTCTGCTGAACAGGCTGGACACAAACTGTCTACGCTGCTCTACACTGTTGAGCAGCTTGGGCATTTTTAAAGTGTTCTGTTTCTTTTGAACAGAACCTGTTCTTTGTGAACAGGCTAAACACTTTATTGGAATTTGGTTTTCCAAGTCATCATGTATTGTTTTTTGACTACAAGGATAGTTTACAAAGTCGAAGACAAAGTGGAAAACAGAAGTGCTCAGCCTGCCCACGCTGTTCTGTAACATGAAGACAAAAGGTTATTTGAAAAAGGGTGACAGACCTTTTTCTTATATCAAAATAGGCCTTTACAAGGAAGAAAGACGCAAAGTTGACATTCCTAAATTAGTTAAAGGCAATGCAACAGTAGACAAAGTAAAAAGACAAAAGTTCTGCACATGTGTAGACAAGTCTGCTTTTCAGAAAAGTGCAGAAAAGGTTATGTTGTCTTTTCAACAAGACTTTTCCTTTTCATTCCGTCCAATGAAGATGTTTCTCTTAGATCCTCTAAAGTGAGTATAAAAGGAAGCTTCTAAGGTCAGAAAGAAGCGTGAAGAAAGCTAAGTGCTGAAACCCAAGAGTGAACGAGCAAGTGTGTTTTCATGCATGCAAGCCTGCTTGTGTAATACAGTTTCTCTATGTCTAAGCTGTTCTACATAAGCTGTCCCTCTGAGTCTTGTAAACACAGTGAGTGCTTCTTAGTGAGTGTATTCATTGTAAACTAGTTTGAGTCTGTCTTAGACTAGTAAACATACTGTTGTATCTGTCATCTCAGCTTGAACTTTTCCGCATTCAAGCTTGTTTGTAATTAACAACTTGTTGATAATACATACAAACATTGAGAAAATAGTGTGTAGTTTTTAAATTGCTGTATTCACCCCCCCTCTACAGCTTAAAGCTATATACTTTGGGAACCTCTCGGGACCTACACAACTATCAAGGAAATACAAAATAGCCCCTAGACTTTGTTTCCATCAATTAAAACATAACCTAACATTAAAGATATTCAATTTTAATAAATAAATTAAAATACAACACAATATTTTTTTTCATCCCTTTGTTAACTTATTTAGGTTTAAATAATAAAAGATGCACCTTACGTATCAATTTAATGAAATAACGATTATTATATTCTTAGTATCTCATCTTATCTTTGTGGTGTTTTGAAATTAAATTAAATAAATAAATGATGTATATCATATGTAAATAAATGTTAGTTGACACATGTTGTGATGTTACTAAATTAAATAAATAAACGATTTTCATGACTATTTTTTGGTATTAAACAAATTAAATCAGTGACTTAATATTAAATATTCCTATGATCTACTCGATAACTCATGTTATTTTTTTGTATTAACTAATAAATTTAATTATTTTGATCTGAGTAAATTATCAGTATAACTTATTACATGGAATTTATTGTTATATGACTAAACTTATCAAATCGAATTGAAATAAAATACACTATTATAATTTAAATAAATCTCATTGTAGTTCATTATATGGACTTTAGTAACATATGCTGCAACTTATCAAATTAATTAAAGTAAATAATAAAATAATAAGTTTTGATATAAAATATGATCATTGTAATTTATTATATTGAATTGGAATACTTTATACATAAAATCATTTATGGCATGAGCCTTTATTGAAATGGACCCAACTTATCAAATTAAATAAATTAAATAATAAATAGAGTAAAGGACATTTTTGGTCGTTGTGGTTTGATGGTTTACCCGGATTCAGTCCTTTAACCATAATAAGGTCAAATTTCATCCCTATTTTGCTAATTTTGTGCCCTTTTAGTCCCTCGTCCGTTAAACTTAACGACACAACCGTTAAGTTTGTAAAAATAACATTTTTACCCTTTTCATTGAGACGCTTTTAGTCCCTATGGTTTTATTATTTACCCATTTATAGTCCAACATTTATTTTATTTTATCTTTAGAATTATATTATTTATAGATATACTTAATTTATTATAAACACACTTATTTTATTTATAAACATACTTATATTTTAATATTTTATTTACATTTATTATTGTTCGTATTTTATTTAAAATTTAACTTTTATTTTAATTAAAATTATATATTTTCTTTACTAATTTATTTAAAGTTCATCTTCTTTATTAATTTTAATTTTTATAATATTATTGTTGACATTTATATATGTAATTTTGTTAGTTGTGTTTAAGTAGATATAATATCGTAGATATTTTTCCTCTCCAAAGTCACTATTTCTTCAAATATCTTCCAACCTAATCAATTATCGACACATAAATTATATACGTATGTGAATATACTTGAAGAAATAATGACATTGGAAGATACTTGAAAATATTACACACACACACACATATATATAGGGGTGGGTTCAATGGAGAACCTTATGCATCGAAGAACCTTGGAGAACCACAATGCATCGCTAGAAAAACTGAAATGCATCACGTAGAAATCGATAAATCACGTGGGAATTTGATACATCAAGTGGAAATAATATAAATATCGATGCATCACTCAAGAACTTGATGCGTCACGTGGAAATAATGATGCATTACGGGGGAATTGTGATGCATTTGTGGTGGTGCATGGAGGTTCTTCAAGGTTCTTCGATGCATAGAGGTTCTCCATTAAACTCACCTATATATATATATGTATATATATATATATATATATATATATATATATATATATATATATATATATATATATATATATATGTGTGTGTGTAGAATATGGTTCGAAGGAGTACCACTACTTATACAGTGCACCAGAAGCTACCACCTTTAAAAAACTTTTTTTAAATTTTTTAATTCATAAACATGTTTTAATTAACATTATGAAGATTATATGTAAATTTCACATACATTCACATCTTTCTAGCTTCTAAAAAATGATGTGAACGCATACTTACATAATTTTGCATATATGTGGTGCATGATTTCATGAACTTAGAGTGTTCGAATTTGCGTGAAAATTCACATATTATCTTTGTAATGTTAATTAAAACATGTTTGTGAAAAACATTTCACAAAAAATAATTTACGAGTGATACCTTCGGGTGCACTGTGTAGTAGGTGGTACTCACTTGAACATATATATATATATATATATATATATATATATATATATATATATATATATATATATATATATATATATATATATATATATATATATATATATATACAGAGAGAGAGAGAGAGAGAGAGAGAGAGAGTCAGGTTCAAAAAAGTAACTCTCGAAATCAAATGCACCCGAAGATACCAACCTTAAAAAACTTTTTTAAAATTATTTTCTCATAACCATGTTTAAATTAATGTTATACACATGATATATGAATTTCACATACATTCACACTTTCTGTGTCCTTAAAAATTATGTGAATGCTCAATGCATATTTATGTGAATGGTCATTCACAAATGACCATTCACATAATCTTTTTTTACCATTCACAAGATTTATGATGTTGCTCCTTTTGGAAAAAAAATATATGTGAATAATCATTCACATTAGGATACGCTGAGTACGCTGGAATCTCATAGGTACGCTGATGAACCTGATTCTATATATATATATATATATATATATATATATATATATATATATATATATATATATATATATATATATATATATATATATATCCAACACATATAATATAATTTATGTGTTGATAATTGATTAGGTTGGAAGATACTTGAAGAAATAGTGACTTTGGAGATGAAAAATATCGACGATATTATATTTACTTAAACACAACTAACAAAATTACATATATAAATGTCAACAATAATATTATAAAAATTAAAATTAATAAAGAAGATGAACTTTAAATAAATTAGTAAAGAAATATATATTTAAATTAAAATAAAAGTTAAATTTTAAATAAAATACGAACAATAGTAAATGTAAATAAAATATTAAAACATAACTATATTTATAAATAAAATAAGTCTGTTTATAATGAATTAAGTATATATATAAATAATATAAGAGTATTATAAAGATAAAATAAAATAAATGTTGGACTATAAATGGGTAAATAATAAAACCATAAGGACTAGAAACGTCTCAATGAAAAGGGTAAAAATATCATTCTTACAAATTTAACGGTTGTGTCGTTAAGTTTAACGGACGAGGGACTAAAAGGGCGCAAAATTAGCAAAATAGGGATGAAATTTGACCTCATTATGGTTAAGGGACTGAATCCGAGTAAACCATTAAACCACAACGACCAAAAATGTCCTTTACTCTAATAAATAATATAGTTTGATTTATTAATGATCATTGTAATTATTAAATTTTTTTTTTGAACGGCAAACTATCCTCCTCCTACTCCTAAACTACTCCTTTTTACCTCCAGATGGAATCAAAATTCTTAGCATTGTCTTAGGATTTTCCATCCACCAAGCACTCACAAAATGCTTGTAACATGAAATGATGGAAGAATGTTGTGAATGAACAAATTTAACTTTGTTATTTATAGATAAATGATTGACATTAATTCATAATTATGGTAAAATAAAAACATTTAATTGATAAGAAATATTAACCTTAGGATAGATGGAGGGTTTTTACTATTAAGGTAAAATTAATTGAATTTAAGCAACATTAAACCAATATTTAGTATCACATTAAAGCAATTCTTCAAGTTAGAAAAAATAGATAGTCTATTATTATTAACATTTTTTTTAACTAAAACAATATTTAGTTTTGATTATATAAAGCAATTTGAATTAATTATTAATTTTGATTATATACATTTGTCTTAATGTTTTATTTTAAAAAAAACAATCATAATGTTAATCCATTTCTAAAGTTATCAAACAAAAATCACAATTATATATTATACTATAAAAAATTAAAAATAGAAAACAAAAATACAACTATTATTAAAATATGGTTTTTGGTTTAGACTTACGTTTATTATAAGATTGATTTAAAATAAAATATAAAACAAACAATAAAACTATTACTAAAATATGATTTTCGGTTTAGACTTGCATTTATTATAATATTATGGTAATTATTGTAAGTTCTATGACATATATATTTAGAAGAAAACATTATTCTACTTTTATATTTTGATTTTCATTCATCAAATAAGTTAAAACAAAAATAATTTTATAGTTTATGACAATTGCGGATGACATTTTAGGTTTTTTCATAGTTTCATGAAGAATTTATCAACCTTAATTTCTCGGGTAACTATAAAATTTAACGCAACAGAAACTAAAATTTACAGTATTTATTCTAATAAACAAAATCTAAATTCCATGATAGTTAACCAAAATCAATTTAAAAGAAACATCACTTCTACTAATTGATAAATTAGGTATAAAAATGTAAGTTAATCGTATGTGTTCACTTATACAGAATAAAAGTAAATATAAATTACCTCATCACTTTTCATATTTCTATGAAGTTTAGTTTTTAGGTCACCTTCTGTAAAAGCGTTCAACACTAAGAACATATGTCTCTATCACCAATTTAGTATTCCTCAATGTTTTGTCGAAAACCACCAAACTGAAATACAAACACGACGATGAAGATTGTTAATTTTCCACACAAAATGATGATCACACATTCTTTTCCGTTACAAAATTTAAAGAATCCCAAAAATATAAAAAATTAAACAGCTAAACAAAAAATATGAATTCTTACTCTAAAGAGAGAGCGCAAAGGAAGATTGTGATAGTATAGCTCGTATGGTCTCTTGTTTGTATGTATATTTCTTTGACAATTTTGTTTAGTTTTTTTGGTTATAAATATTTTGTCATTCAAAAAAATAGTAATTGAGGAAAATGGATTGTAGTGTGATAGGAAATGAAGAGACTTGATTTCAATTAATTGATAATTAATTCAATTTAAAAAATGATAAGTAACGATCATTTGCAATTTAAGAGTAGTAATGTAAGACTTGTAAATATTTAATTCCATTTAACAAAAAATAAGTAAATAGTTGTTTATATTATTTATTAAAAATCAAAACTAAATCATTAATACTCATATTTATTACATGAGACTCAACTTTTATAGATATATAGATAGATAAATTTATTTTTATATATTAATAAAAAAAACTTTAAAGGAAAACAAAGTAATTAGTACTTTCATTTATTACCTAGGACTCAACTTTCATATATATATATATATATATATAGATTCGTGTCGTGTATTCGTGTCGTGTCGTGTCTCTCATAAACTCGTGTATTCGTGTCTCCAATTGTCAGGTCTACTCATATCTATACTCATATCCATTTCTAAACTCCTCAGCAAACTAAACGCACTCTTAGCATTTATCAAAGGGCTAAAGCCGTGGAATAGTTGTGTACTTTTTAAAATGTATCGATATGGTACGTGTACTATTTTAATTATTCATATTACACGTGTACTTTCTAAATCGTTCAAATTTGATACGTGTACTACATTTTTTCATACCAATATGATACCTTTGGTAACCGGTTACTGGCTATACATGTTAAGAGTGAAATTTCTCTTTTTATTAATGTTCAAATTTCCATAATTGAAACATCAAATACACTTTCTCGTCCTTTTGATAACCTGGTAGGAGAAATCACACAGCACAGCCAACTTCAAACACCTACAGACCTCTGTAAAAATATCCAATGGCGATCTCCACCGTCCAGATAGAAGAACTATGTGTTGTGAAGCTTCTCCTCAAATTTCACGCAGATCCAATGGTGAACAAGTTCGTACCGACGATTCTTCCACAACTGCGCAAAGCTAGGCGAAATAATCGTTCATAAAAAGTAAAGGTATCATATTAACAATATAAAAAGTACACGTACTATATCGATACACCTTAAAAAGTATACTGCTATTGTATAGCTTTAGCCCTCACATATTATATAAGAAGTAAATTTCAAGTCAAACAATGATCAAAACAAAGCATATTATTAAACCCGGTTCAATTCCGGTCCAAAAATCATAATAAATTTCTTCTCTTTTTTTTTAACCTTTTCGTTTTCAATTATGCATTGTGTGTATTGTAATAATAAAAAACATCATCTTCATCATTGTCACAATTGAAGGGAAAAAAGAAGTAAGAGGGTGGAATTGTAAGCGAGAGGTCACGGGTTCGATCTCCGTCGGAGGCAAGTTGGAATTTAGGTGGTGTAAGTAAATCTGGTGGTAAAAGGAGTAGTTTAGAACTAGGAGTAGGATAGTTTGCCGTTCAAAAAAAAAAAAAAATTTGATCCGCTGGCAATCCGCAAGTCGTGTTTTTGTCATTTTATACCCCTTAACTTAACCCTTAAAAATTCAATTTTACAGTGGTTCTCCAAAACATAACTTAATATTTTTCCTGTATAATTAAATGAATTATCACCACAAAATACATAAAACTAAATTCTTCATCAAATAACAATTCATTTTCATTAAAATTCTTTTTTCTAAAACAATTAAAGCTTAAATAACACAATTAAGACTTATAGATGTTACATTATATGCAGGGACGGATTTCATTAATAACAACGGGTGTCACTCGACACCGATAAATTTTCAAGATACTGAGGTACTTATGTATCAAATACCCGAGTGACACCTAAGATTTTTTTTGAGTGACACCTACGAAAAATTTATAAAATTATAACATACGTATCTAATTTATATTTGTTGTTTTTATTACTTAAACTTATTAAGATAATATTAAGATAATATTGAGTTTTAATTAATTTTTTTTAAAAAAAAAAAAGCCCAACAGACTATAAAAACAACAATAAAGAATGTTAATTAAGTTAGCCCAAAAGACTGTAGCACCATAAATTTTTTTAAAAAAAGCCTAACAGAATATAAAAATAATACTGAGTTTTAATACTTACTATACTTATTGGTTTTAAGTTTTAATGGTATTGTATTCTGTACTTTTTTTATTAGAAAAATCTTGTTATTTGTTAATTATTTGTTGGCAACCCGTTTTGGTGACCCGATCCGTATTAGAAAATATTTTGAAAATCTAAGTATTAAAGTTACTTTAAAAAAGTGACGCTGATTATATGTATACGAAGAAGCCCGAACAAGAGCTTCAACCGTTAAGCAAAGCAATGTACAAGTCATTAACAATATCGAAGCAATGCCAAATGTTAAGTATATAACGTCATAATACGAATCGTAAACATGCGAGTGTGTCTATTAGCAATTGAAACATGCACATATCACAATCTATCGTTTACAAATGCCAATTATGTCGTGCCAAGCCGATTAAGCAGTTTATGTCCCAATACGTCCTTAATATTGTCAAACCAAAACGTCCAAAATCCCATCCGATCAAATCACCATGCGATGCTCATAAAAGTGGCTATATATACCCTTATGAACCTCTAGTACCATATTATAATTTCTTTGTAAACAACTAAGCTTAAACGAAAATAAAATTTAAGAGATGATAAAGTTTCGGAAAAAATATAGCTCAACATGATCGAGTACATGACTATGTAGTCTATGTTGCCTCTAACATAGCTATGTTGCCTTTTAAGACGTGACAATTTTGTATTACAAATAGACTTTAACATGAAAAATGTACATTCTCTAACGTTTCCATGTCATTCTAATATCATGAAAATTCAATGGGACAAACAAAACTTAACTTGACAATCTAGTTTTAAGACGGGGTCATGTCATTCTAATGTCACAATACTTCGATTGGACATAATATAGCATGCCAATGTAGCTTTATTGACGTGGCTAGGGGTGACAATGTTGGTCCATTCAAGTAGACGGGCCAAACGGGTTGACGACTAAAAGTCATAAGTTTTACATAATTTTAATTTTTTTAAAGACCAATTTATTTAATAGACCGTTTTATAAATTTTTATTTTAAAAAAAAATTATGTTCTAGTTTAACTTTTTATTACGAGTCAATTTAATAGTCCGGCCCGTTAGGTCAAAATTGTCATGACAACCCAAACTAAAAGATCTTAACATGACAATGTACTTTTTATAACATTGTCGTTTCTTGCACTACTTAGCATGAGAATGAAATTTTTAGGACCGTTAACATGGTTATGTCAAGACAACATTGCCATGTTGTTGCAGCTGACATAAAAACTCATCTTTGGTTCTTTAATTCTCTCCATGGCCATGAAAATCAAGTACAATACTTTGAAAAATCAATTAGCAAGCTATTTGGGATGTTTCTAAACAAATTTATGACCAAAACAACAAGCATAAACACATCTAGCAACTCAGATCAAGCTAGGTCACAATTTGATCATAAATCCACATATATAAACATACATGCATACCTCTTCGTCCAATTCTACACCAAAAATCTAAATTTGAAGCCAATATAATAACAAAATTTTGTCAACCTCGAGATATGAACGCTAGTCATATTTATCACCAAACTCAATAATACTTACCAAGAAGCTCAGAAATCAACTTAAGAAAGCCAAAATTACAACAATCAAACATCATTTGAGAGAAATGGCCAAGATTAAAACTTGATAGAAAGAGCTTGAGGAAGCCATGACTTTCATCTTCACAGCTTGACCTTCACCACACACACACACATGAACGGGCCTTAAGACCAATTGATTTAAATCTTATAAAAGTTCCTCAACTTGAAAAAAATTAATATATGCAATTTCAACTATCTTATATTGACATAACTAACCCCTTTTTTAATGATGGAAAGCCAAAGAACTTTCAGTTTACTTTAACTTCAACCCATGCAGTCCCACACTTATCTTAGTGTAACAAATACATTTTATAGCAATGAACTTTCCTTTGATATCAAATTATAATGATTCTATTTATAACACATTTGAAATATTCTAAAAGAATTTTATTCATAATAAAATCTCATATCTCTTGCTATAACTCATTTTGACTATTAAAGCTTTAAAAGTCAGAGGCTGACTCTCAAAAGTCAACATTTTGGTGTTTTTATAAATTTCCACTAATAACATCAAATAAGGCATAAATGACATCATAATGAACTTAAGAAATTACCTTGCACCGATAGATGTTAATATATGAAGAGCACATGTTGAACAAATGAACATTCTTAATTACACACATATACACATTTATGAAAAATTACACTGTAACAAATATTGTTCATCATGGATTTTTCTAACCTGCACATGTATTCATTGGGTTTTTCTAAAATGCACTGATGCACCTAAAAGCCTGTATAAGAGTTTCACAATCATCATGAACCATTTCTCCTTCTCTACAAATCAAGAAATTAATACTTAATAGTATACACAATTAAAGCTGAAATTAGATATATACCGTGAATAAATCATAAAAAGTCATACAAAATGTAAATTACTATTGAATCTAACCCATATCTACAAATAAGAAATGAACCGAATCTCAAACCCAGATATACAAATCGATTCATGTATAATGATAACATATCAAATTTATAAAGTAAAACCTAGAAGTTCTTCATCTTAAAAGAAAATCGATGGTCGTGACGCACTACAAGAAAAGTGTCATTTAATGACACACGCTTTTAGTGACACAAAAAAATTGTCATTATATCTTACTTTTAGTGACACATATGAAAAATAGTAGGTATAGAGCAATCTTTTACCCACACTTTTTCTAAATTAGTGACACGAAAATTTTGTCACAAATTACTTGAGGCCTATACCAACATACAATTTTAGTCAGTATAAATCTATACTCACTCCACTTTTACCCACTTTTTTATTGTGTGGGTAAAAGATTTTGATACCTATAGTGACACTTTTTTGACAACAAAAAGAGTGGGTAAAAGTGGAGTAGATATAGATATATAGTGACTAAAAATGTATGTGGGTATAGGCCTCAAGTATTTTGTGACAAAATTTTTGTGTCACTACTTTAGAAAAAGTGTGGGTAAAAGATTGCTCTATACCTACTCTGTTTCATAAGTGTCACTAAAAATAAGATATAGTGACACTTTTTTTGTGTCACTAAATGACACTTTTCTTGTAGTGACAGTTCAAGTCTCGATTAAAAATATATTTGTAAAATGGTCCATTTTTAAAAAAGTTAATAAACAACAAATATTTTGAAAGCCAAATATGCAAATAAACGGTCTTTCGAAAGATCATTTATGTAATTAATTCATTAAACATATATACATTATTCACTAATCTTATATACTATAAAAGTTGAGTCCTAACCCTAATAAATGTTGATAATCAATTTTGTTTTTGTATAATTTAATTAATTCATTTGTTAGATAATATAATTTTCTAGATATATTAAATCTTGATAATCAAATTTATTTTTCTATAAATTAATTCATTTCATAAATTTTTGTTCTTTTTATTTAATTTCACCACCGTTTCATGACTTTTGGTTATCTATAATTAATTGTTATTTTATTATTCATCCATAGGTTACAAAGAAAATGAATGGTCATCTAAAGTTTTAAATAGTATGGGTTAATTCATTTGACAATCTAAAGCATTCTCATTTTTTTCTCTAAGATTTTCACGGGTTAGTTTTCCTCTTGATTTATTCTTCTTTTATTTGTCATATATCAAGTTCGTTCTTCATCTCTAACACACGTATTATATTCTATTATGTGAAATCGATTATGAGAGTTTTTATTTTGTGATATTTTATATTTGATGATGGATACCATTGAAGTTACCATCCATGCAAAGAAGTTATTGCCAAAGAGACTTTCTATACAAATTTGTGTGTTCTTAATCCTACTTTGATAATTCTTTTTTTATTGTAATGATATATTTATTTAAATTATTTTGACTTATATTTTATTAATAAATTATTTTTGTTGATGTAGGTGATGGATATGTTCTATACTGACATGTCAAATATCCTTAAGGTTCATTGCTAAAAAATATATGTGTCAACGTTATATTCACCAACTTATAGGTCATTGTCATCTATCCTTTCAACTATATAGTTTTAAACTTTAATAATTTTTAGAAAGAAATGTGTTAACAACAAAAATTTTGTTTCTCTATTTTATGAATATCATCTTGATAGTTTTTTCAACAATAAAAGTTTTACAATATTTTATTTTAATGATTTGTTTTTTTATTTTAATCCATCTTTGAAGAATTTTTAATAAATATTGATCCAGAAACGTTATTAAACACCATACGATTTAATAAATATTACAATGTATTTTAATATAGCCATCGTTACACAATTTGATATTGTGAATACTAATATTAAATTTTAATTTAATGAGGATATTTGTAACTATGGGTTTATACATTTTCTAAGTCTTTTATATTATATTAATATTAACAATACACTATAGATTTTACTTGAAGTTTTTATGTTTATTGAATTAATAATTTAATATTTCTTTTAATTCGTATTTTCATTTAGTGTAGTTTACGTTTTGTTATTTGGTTGTAAATTCATTATGGTAAAAAGAAAAAATTTGAAGTACCTAGAGTTGCTTTTATATTGTAATTAGACAAAAAAAAAACATATAATTAAATCATTGTTCAAAATATGAAATTTATAACTTTTTAAATACTTTATTTTTAAAAAATTAACCATAAAAATTTTAGATTAAAGTCTATATTTTTAATTACCAATTAGGTTCTTATCTTTTTCTAAAATTTTACAAAAATTGAGTTAATAAAATCATAGATATTATAATTTCATTGAACGTTTATGGTTATTAAAAAAACAATTAAAAAAATCAATAATACAAACTTATGTATTTTACTTTTAGAAAAATATATTATATAAGTATGCATTGAAATCTTCCAATTTAAGTTTTAATGCAAAGTAATGATTATTTAATTGATGATAGTAAATATCATTAAATATAAATACTTAATTTGTAACATTTTAATTTCTTATTTGTCTTTTCATTAGTTCAATTCCTAAGAGTATCAATTACCTTTTTTTTTATTTAAATTTTTTGATAAATAATAGTAGTTATCATTTAGTTCTTACGTGATCTAATTTAAATTTTTTAATAAATAATAGAAGAAATCATTTTGTTAAATTTTATTTATTATCTAAATATAATGAGTCAATCTAATAAATATAATGATGCTTTTTATATTTATATTTAAAATTTTAATAAATAAAATTTGGTTTATATTCTATTCTAACTTGAGTATTCGCATATTAAGCAACCAAATGATATATAACTTGATTATTTATAACTAAAGGAACATAGCTTTTTAGAGGTTTTAAGAATATATAGAAAATTATGCATATTTTCCATTCTTCTCATTTTTAAGAGAACGTGTTGTATTTAATATTAGGCTTTAACTTTGTATTTATCCAAAAATCCTAACAATAACCTTAAACTTTTTGTGGTGTTGTGATTTTGTAATTTTTTAAAATAAATAATATTTAAGTTATGGTTGTTTTTATTCCAATTGTCGAGACAAAAAATATTTTTTAATCATCATTTTAGTAACAAGTGATTAAAATTTGTACCATAGTCATAAACAAATGTTTATTCAAAAACCTTGATAATCAAGTATTGCAATTTTTATTTTAATATATTGTTCCAAATAAAATAATAAATGTAGTTCGTATATTTTATGTATAAGAAAGATTACATGACTCTTTTGATTGTTACTTATTAAAATATATTTATCTAATTATCATATGCTCGGAATGTCATATATGATTCAATTATTTAAATATAAAATCAGTCTTAAATTTATTTATTAGACAATTATTAATAAAATTTCGTTTCATCAAAAGATAAATATGTTTTTATCTCTAAAAGTCAACCTTTAAAAGTTCATAGTAGTCTCACTATGTAGAAAAACTATATTTTTTCATATAAGTATCAAAGTTATATTAATTTAACCAATTTTTACTTTGTTAGAGATTTGAATTAAATTCTTTTTTTTTCAATTTAATATATAATAATCATTAACATAAAAAATACAGGAAAAAGGTTTTAAGTTTATTCCTCTAATTTCTACTTAAAACAAATAATATATATACTTTAAAATCTTTTAAAACGTAAAGTTAAGAAACTTAAATAAATTAAATATTAAAAGACGTAAACAAATGACTTTCATTTTTTTGAATTAAAAGTGTGTATTTTCAAGACTATAAAATTGCTATTTATAAAAAGTTATGACTAAGTACTATATGTTGTACAATCTAAAAATCATATAGTGACCTAAACATATAATTAAATCTTTAATAAGTACATAATATTTAAATCAAAAAATAAAATTACAATCTGGTGCATCGCACGGGTTATTTTGACTAGTGAAATTAATTTTCGAGTTTTTTTAAAATGCATCATTTAACTACAATTTAATGGGGTTTTCTGTAACATCTGTTATTTCAACCTGGTACGTGAAATTATTTTAGTGGATAAATAATTTATTAATATTGGGTTGGTCCAATTATATCCCGTTTCGTGGATTGATACGTGTCGGGATTGGGGCTTGCGTGTCATCGGGTTATAATTTTAATGAACGGATTATATTTTTGGGATCGTGGGATTAAATGGGTTAAATGGGCATAAATAGTGAAAATGTGATATCGGGTTCGGGTTAATGGGTTCGGGACCGGGTTAAATAGAAGCGTATAAGTTTGAGCTCCTTCTTTTCTCCCTTATCCATTGTGTGAACCCTAAGTGTGTGTACTTATAGGTGTTGTGTGTGTTTTGAGAACTCCAGCAGCAAGAAATCAGATTTGAGCTTCAAATTGATTGAGAAATCTTGGGAATTGATTGATTATCTTCATCTCCTTGTGTTCTTGAGTTGTTGAGGTAAGAATTCTTACTCCTTTCCTTGTAAAAGTTGAGCTATGAGTACCCAAGATGGGAAATTGGTTGTTTGATATGGTATAGTGATTATATGCATCTTAGAAGTTGTGTATAATGTTTGTATGAGCTAATTGGGGTGAAATTCGTGAGTATAAAGGAGTTTAATACTCCTGGGTTGAGGCTGAAATCGCAGGTCAAGAACAGGGGTTTCGCGGGGTCGCGGCGCGACCACCAGGGTCTCCGCGGCGCGACCAACAGCCTGCATTGAAAATCCGAGTTTAACTTTGTAAATTGAGTTTGGGTCGAATTGTGTCGGGTTTCCTTCGGGATTGCTCGGGTTGGGTTTGTTTGGGTTTGGGGTCTTGTTTGGGATTGCTTTGAGTCGGGTTTGAGTTGAGTTTCGGGTAATTGATCGGGATTCGGTTCCGTGGGATTATCGGGTTCGAATTGAGTTCAGGTCGATGTAATTGTGTAATATGTGTTATTCGGGGATTGTGTTTAATTCCCGGGCTATCCGTGTGATTACAGGGACTAGCGGATCTCGAACCGGGTTTGATCAGGGCGCTCAGACTTCAGGGAACCAGTCAGGTGAGTACTCGAGACTTTTCTAAATGCGCGCCATCTTTACGATTTTAGCTGTATTGCTATCTTGTGCGTGTTATATCTATGTGAGACAGGGACGTGAACCTCAGGTATGCTCTATTCCTTATACGTGTTATGTATGAGATGCGAGATCGGTTCAGGGGTCCGTGATGAGTTCCATACGGACGATAAGTCGCGAAGGGGAAATCGCACGGGTTGACTGTCCCTTACAGTCCTTGGGGCGTATATATACGGCAGGGCCTGTAGCCGGGTAGCTTCCGTGCTACAGGGTATTACCGACCATTGCTGTGTGCGATGTGTCCATCGGGGAGGGGTCCCCACAGGGCTGTGTCCGATCTCATACTTGAATTATATACCTGAGATGTGTGTTAGGCAATCGGGACAGGGACAGGGTTTGCATGCTATGTGCTATGTGTTCTGTGCAGAGTCAACCCTCGCGTGCTCACGGGCTTTATAGCTCACGTTATCGAGTCTAACATGTTCAGGGAATCAAAAGGGACCTCAGCCGCAGCCGAGGTAGATCCGAGATAGACTGAAGATCTGTGATGGTTTTGTGTTTGTATAGAACTCATGTAATAGTGTTTGGGAATATATGTTGGGTTAATCGGGATTGCGAATATATTCGGAAATGTAATCATATGTTATTATCTATGTTTAAAGTTTTAATTAACCCTGATCTGCATTATCCTATGACACGTGTGTTATAGGTCCGTTGCGTTAGTGCCACTTATGATATTATGTTGACGTGGCATTTCCGGGTTCTGGGAGGGGTGTTACAGCATGGTATCAGAGCTTGTGGTTTGAAGCTTGAGTTTCATTAGTGGATGCTTAACTTAGACCTTGTTCCGATCCATGCGGGATCGTTTTGCGATTATATAGTGGATTAACCGACCTGGCTTAGTGTATAACGCTAGGTGATTTATCCCTTGTGCTTAATCGTTTTATTTTGTGCAGATTATTATGGCAGATCAGGGAGAGGGTTCGGGCGCGGGTAAGCCGCCCGGTGATGAGTATATTCGAAAATCCGAGCTGCTAGAAGTTCTCACCGAGTTTTATCGACAGCAGAAAGAGCAAGAAAGGGAACAGGGTCAGAGTTTGGGGCCAGTTGTTCAGCGTACTGAGACCGATTCAGGGGGTGGAGCATCGTCATCTTCTCAGAGGGGTGGATCGTTTAAAGATTTTATGACAGGGGCTCCGCCACAGTTTCGGGGTGACGGTGAGCCGGGGGCGGCCATCGCATGGGAGCGAGAGATTGAGGGCGCGTTCCGAGTGGCCCATGTCGATCCTAGAGATATGGTTGGGTACGCCGCATATCAATTACGGGGCGGTGCCTTGCAGTGGTGGAAATCGATTGAGTCTTCAATGACTGAGTCCGCCGCTTATGCCATGACTTGGGAGCGGTTCAGGGCCATGTTCGAGCTCCAGTATATTCCGAGGGACGAGAGACGAGAGATGGAGCGTCGGTTCCTCCATTTGCAGCAGGGTAATATGACAGTTCAGCAGTATGTCGACCGATTTAATGAGTACTCACAGTTCGCGCCTCAGCATGTGGATACCGAGAGCCGTAAAGCCGATGCGTTCATAGATGGGCTTCGATCAGATATTCGGGAGTTCGTAGGGCTACACGATACCCCGACCTTCGCTAGAGCTCTTGAGATGGCCCGTATGAGGGAGCGGGAGATCATTAAGCAGAGGGAGCAGCCCTCTTCTCAGAGGCAGCGGACTGGAACTTCTGATCAGCCGACCAGTGTGTGGAGATCCTCCGGGGACGCCCCTAGTGATCAGCGTCCGGACCAATGGCAGTATTCAGGTCAGGGTTCTGGGCAGATTTCAGGGCAAGGGTCGGGACAGAGACGTGATAGGGACCGGGGTCGAGATCGTCGATCAAGACGTCAGGGCTAGGGTCAGGGTCAGGGATCTGGCGCCCAGAGCCAGAGTAGTGTGGGACAAGGGTCCCAGGCGTCTGGTAGTAGGGTCGAGAGTTCATATGGGGATCGGGAGTGCCCGAAATGTCATCGGCGCCATTCGGGCCAGTGTTTGTCTGAGCAGCCGCGTTGTTTTCGGTGCGGCCAGCGGGGCCACGCCGCTTCAGTTTGTACGGTGCCTGAGCCGTTGTGTTTCAGATGTGGGCGACCAGGGCATCGGGTTAGGGATTGTCCAGAGCCGGGGCCGGCAGTGCAGGGGGCTAGTTCTAGTGGAGTCAGGGCAGAGCCATCGTCGTCCAGCCGCCGTGAGTCTGTTCCGAGGGGTCGCGGTCGAGTGTTTCAGGCGACAGCAGAGGAGGCACGGGATGCTACAGACGTTGTTTCGGGTACGTACATCCTTAACGGACTTCGAGCTCGTGTGTTATTTGATTCCGGGGCAGATCGCTCCTATGTGTCTGTTACATTTTGTGCGTATTTTAGTGTGTCTCCTTCTTCCTTGTCTGTTCCGTTGATTGTCGAGAGGGTTGATGGGAGTTCGATGTTGGTGAGTCGGGTTTATCGGGACTGTGTGTTAGAGATAGATTCCCATCAGTTTGCGATCAATTTGCTGCCGATTGAGATCAGTAGCTTCGATGTTATTGTGGGTATGGACTGGTTGACTGCCAGGCGGGCTGATATTCTGTGTGCCAAGAAGATCATCCGTATACCCATTTCTGACAGTGAGAGTGTGATTGTGTACGGGGAGCGTCGTAAGGGGGATATCGGGATGGTGTCTATGGCCAGGGCTCAGAGATATGTCTCTAAGGGGTGCGAGACCTTCCTAGCTTATGTGGTTGACGCGAGGAAGGAAAAGAAGACTTTAGAGGATATTCCGGTGATTCGTGAGTTCCCTGAGGTATTCCCAGAGGAGTTGTCTGGGTTACCGCCGGATCGCCAAGTAGAGTTTCGGATCGATCTTGTTCCTGGGGCGGTGCCAATTGCTAAGACGCCTTATAGGCTGGCACCGACAGAGATGCGCGAGCTAATGTCTCAGTTGCAGGAGCTTCTGGATCGTGGATTTATCCGTCCGAGTTCGTCGCCATGGGGTGCGCCAGTGCTTTTCCTAAAAAAGAAGGACGACAGCATGCGGATGTGTATCGACTATCGGGAGTTGAACAAAGTGACCGTGAAGAATCGTTATCCGCTTCCACGTATTGATGACCTATTCGATCAGCTCCAGGGTTCGAGTTATTTCTCCAAGATCGACTTGCGATCAGGTTATCACCAGTTGAGGGTCAGGGACGAAGATGTGCCGAAGACCGCGTTCCGGACTCGTTGTGGGCACTACGAGTTCCTTGTGATGCCTTTCGGTTTGACTAACGCACCCGCCGCTTTCATGGATTTGATGAACCGGGTGTGTAGAGCGATGTTGGATAGATTCGTGATCGTGTTCATCGATGATATCCTTATTTATTCGCGGAGTGCTGGGGACCACGAGCAGCACCTCCGAGAGGTTCTGACCGTGCTGCGCAGGGAAAAGCTGTACGCGAAGTTCTCTAAATGCGAATTTTGGCTTCGGGAAGTGCAGTTTTTGGGTCATGTGGTCAGTGCCGAGGGTATAAAAGTGGATCCAGCCAAGATTGAGGCAGTGATGAGCTGGGAACCTCCGAGATCGGTGCCTGAGATTCGTAGTTTTCTGGGTCTCGCCGGGTATTATAGACGCTTTATCCAGGATTTCTCGAGGAATGCCTTCGTTGACGAGATTGACACGGCAGTCCGTTCCGTTTGAGTGGTCCGAGGATCAGGAGCGTGCGTTCAGAGAGTTGAAGACCCGGTTATGTCAGGCTCCAGTGTTGGCCTTGCCGGAGGGGACCGATGATTTTGTGGTGTATTGTGATGCTTCGGGATCAGGGTTGGGCTGTGTTCTGATGCAGCGGGGGAAAGTGATTGCATATGCTTCGCGCCAGCTGAAGACTTATGAGGAGAACCATACCGTGCATGATTTAGAGTTAGACGCCATTGTGTTCGCGTTGAAAATTTGGCGTCATTACTTGTATGGGTCTCGGTTTATTGTGTATATAGATCATAAGAGTCTTCAGTACCTCTTTAGTCAGAAAGATCTGAATATGCGACAGCGCCGTAGCCTTGAGTTGCTTAAGGACTACAATTGTGAGATTCAGTACCACCCGGGCCGGGCAAATGTGGTAGCTGATGCGCTGAGCCGTAGGGCATGCGGCCAGACTATGGTTTCCAGGGCTTCGAGACTTGAAATTACCTCGACATTGATCGACAGTCTGAGATTAGCGCAGCAGGAGGGCCTACGGGGTGATAATGTAAAAAGGGAGCGTCTGACCGGGCAGCTTGAGTCGCTGATCAGGGATGATCGTGGGTTGTTTGTGTTCCATGATAGGGTTTGGGTCCCGAGGGTTGGGAATCTGCGGCAGTTGATTCTTGATGAGTCACATCGGTCGAGGCTATCTGTGCATCTGGGGAGTACTAAGATGTACCGTGATCTCCGTGACTTCTACTGGTGGCCGGGAATGAAAAGGGATGTGGGCCGATATGTCGAGCAGTGTATGACGTGTTTGAGGGTCAAAGCCGAGCATCAGAAGCCGCACGGGCATCTGCAGCCATTAGAAATCCCTGAGTGGAAGTGGTATCACATCACGATGGACTTCATTGTGAGACTTCCACGCACGGTTCGCGGAAACGACATGATCTGGGTTATAGTGGATTGACTAACGAAGAGTGCGCACTTCTTAGCCATTCGGGGTACTATCACCATGGATCAGTTAGCGAGGATGTACATCAACGAGGTGGTATCGCGACATGGGATTCCGATGTCGATTACTTCGGACAGGGATACGCGGTTTACGTCTCGTTTCTGGCAGAGCTTTCAGCGAGAATTAGGTACCAGGGTTCAGTTGAGCACGGCGTATAGACCGCAGACTGACGGGCAGACCGAGCGCACTAATCAGACCCTCGAGGATATGTTGCGGGCGTGTGCTATCGACTTCAGCGGCAATTGGGATGTGCATTTACCGTTGGTCGAGTTCGCGTATAATAATAGCTATCACGCCACGATAAAAATGGCTCCGTTTGAGGCACTATATGGGTGTAAGTGCCTGACCCCAGTGTGTTGGGGCGAGGTCGGTGAGCGACCTATCAGTGGGCCGGAGTTACTCCAGGAGACTAGTGACAAGGTGGCTGTGATCAGGGAGCATATGAGGGTCGCCCAGAGCCGTCAGAAGAGCTATGCCGATCGCCGTCTAAAAGAGCTAGTTCAGTGTCGGGGACCGTGTGATACTTAAAGTGTCGCCGTGGAAAGGGGTTATCCGGTTCAGACATCGTGGGAAGCTGAGTCCGCGGTATATCGGGCCGTTCGAGATTATTGAGAGAGTCCGGGATCAGGCCTATCGACTGCGATTGCCTTCAGAGTTGGCCGGTGTGCACGATACGTTTCATGTGAGTCATCTCCGGAAGTGTCTGGCTACAGATGATCAGTATGTGCCCTTATCTGAGATTACAGTCGATGATCAGCTGCGATATGTAGAGCAGCCCGAGGCCGTGACCGACCGAAAAATCAAGAAGCTAAGGAATAAAGAGATTGCCTTGGTACTCGTTCAGTGGAGACACCATAAGGGTACCAACGCTACCTGGGAGCCCGAGTTGGAGATGCGATCGAGATATCCTCACCTATTCCAGAGTTCAAGTTAGATTCCGGGACGGAATCTTTTTAAGAGGGGAGGATTTGTAACATCCGTTATTTCAACCTGGTACGTGGAATTATTTTAGTGGATAAATAATTTATTAATATTGGGTTGGTCCAATTATATCCCGTTTCGTGGATTGATACGTGTCCGGATTGGGGCTTGCGTGTCATCGGGTTATAATCTTAATGAACGGATTATATTTTTGGGATCGTGGGATTAAATGGGTTAAATGGGCATAAATAGTGAAAATGTAATATCGGGTTCGGGTTAATGGGTTCGGGACCGGGTTAAATAGAAGCGTATAAGTTTGAGCTCCTTCTTTTCTCCCTTATCCATTGTGTGAACCCTAAGTGTGTGTACTTATAGGTGTTGTGTGTGTTTTGAGAACTCCAGCAGCAAGAAATCATATTTGAGCTTCAAATTGATTGAGAAATCTTGGGAATTGATTGATTATCTTCATCTCCTTGTATTCTTGAGTTGTTGAGGTAAGAATTCTTACTCCTTTCCTTGTAAAAGTTGAGCTATGAGTACCCAAGATGGGAAATTGGTTGTTTGATATGGTATAGTGATTATATGCATCTTAGAAGTTGTGTATAATGTTTGTATGAGCTAATTGGGGTGAAATTCGTGAGTATAAAGGAGTTTAATACTCCTGGGTTGAGGCTGAAATCGCAGGTCAAGAACAGGGGTTTCGCGGGGTCGCGGCGCGACCACCAGGGTCTCCGCGGCGCGACCAACAGCCTGCATTGAAAATCCGAGTTTAACTTTGTAAATTGAGTTTGGGTCGAATTGTGTCGGGTTTCCTTCGGGATTGCTCGGGTTGGGTTTGTTTGGGTTTGGGGTCTTGTTTGGGATTGCTTTGAGTCGGGTTTGAGTTGAGTTTCGGGTAATTGATCGGGATTCGGTTCCGTGGGATTATCGGGTTCGAATTGTGTTCAGGTCGATGTAATTGTGTAATATGTGTTATTCGGGGATTGTGTTTAATTCCCGGGCTATCCGTGTGATTACAGGGACTAGCGGATCTCGAACCGGGTTTGATCAGGGCGCTCAGACTTCGGGGAACCAGTCAGGTGAGTACTCGAGACTTTTCTAAACGCGCGCCATCTTTACGATTTTAGCTGTATTGCTATCTTGTGCGTGTTATATCTATGTGAGACAGGGACGTGAACCTCAGGTATGCTCTATTCCTTATACGTGTTATGTATGAGATGCGAGATCGGTTCAGGGTCCGTGATGAGTTCCATACGGACGATAAGTCGCGAAGGGGAAATCGCACGGGTTGACTGTCCCTTACAGTCCTTGGGGCGTATATATTCGGCACGGCCTGTAGCCGGGTAGCTTCCGTGCTACAGGGTATTACCGACCATTTCCGTGTGCGATGTGTCCATCGGGGAGGGGTCCCCACAGGGCTGTGTCCGATCTCATACTTGAATTATATACCTGAGATGTGTGTTGGGCAATCGGAACAGGGACAGGGTTTGCGTGCTATGTGCTATGTGTTCTGTGCAGAGTCAACCCTCGCGTGCTCACGGGCTTTATAGCTCACGTTATCGAGTCTAACATGTTCAGGGAATCAAAAGGGACCTCAGCCGCAGCCGAGGTAGATCCGAGATAGACTGAAGATCTGTGATGGTTTTGTGTTTGTATAGAACTCATGTAATAGTGTTTAGGAATATATGTTGGGTTAATCGGGATTGCGAATATATTAGGAAATGTAATCATATGTTATTATCTATGTTTAAAGTTTTAATTAACCGTGATCTGCATTATCCTATGACACGTGTGTTATAGGTCCGTTGCGTTAGTGCCACTTATGATATTATGTTGACGTGGCATTTCCGGGTTCTGGGAGGGGTGTTACATTTTCTAACATGCACCCAATAACTATTTTCTATTATCATGTATAAATAGTTTGTTTTATTAGTCAACAAATGTAATGTTTTAGATCAATGTACATCAAACTAATAGATTTATTTTTTCAGTTCATTATAATTTATTGGAGTTTTTAAACTTTCTTTAAAATATTATTTAATTTAATACGATTATACCTTATTTTTTACTATATTAATAAAAAAAATACATAGTTATACATCCGTCGCAACGCACGGACACCACATAACTTGTTATAAATAATCTTAATTAACCAAAACCTTATTTATACTTAAAACTTTGAATAAACAACTAAATAGATAAACAGATAATTTGCTATAAATAAAAAAGCTTATTATATTAATATATCTAATCATTGGATAATTAATTGGTCAAAATAAATTCAGATGGACTAAATTGTACTCCCTCCGTCTCAAAATAATTGTCCACTTTTTACTTTTGAAGTTTCTCTTTTTCAACTTTAACCTCAAATATATTCGTTTGTGTTATATAATGATTGATGAAAATTATACTCAATGGAAATACCTTTAAAACCAAATCCTTTCATATATTTAATGTCAAAGTTGAGAAAGAAAGTCAAAAGTGGACAATTATTTTAGGACGGATGGAGTAATATACAAAGGAAAAAAATTATTATTAGTTAATAATTTATGATCATTTTATTAATTAGTGATTTAATTATTATTATATTATAATTAAATGATCAATAAAGATAAAATTGTAGGTTAATGATAATTTACAAGATACTTAATTTAAATATAATAGGATGAACCGATGAATTTTATCCTAACTAACTTACAACTAAAGGGATAGGGTTAAAGTCATAGAATAGTTGTGTACTTTTTAAAATGTATCGATATGGTACGTGTACTATTTTAATTATTCATATTACACGTGTACTTTCTGAATCGTTCAAATTTGATACGTGTACTATATTTTTTCATACCAATATGATACCTTTGGTAACCGGTTACTGGCTATACCTGTTAAGAGCGAAATTTCTCTTTTTATTAATGTTCAAATTTCCATAATTCAAGCATCAAATACACTCTCTCGTCCTTGTGATGACCTGGTAGGAGAAATCACACTGCATAGCCAACTTCAAACACCAACAGACCTCTATAGAAATCTCCAATGACGATCTCCACCGTCCAGATCGTAGAACTATATGTTGCAAAGCTTCTCCTCAAATTTTACACAGATCCAACGGTGAACAAGTTCGTACTGACGATTCTCCCACAACTGCGCAAAGCTAGACGAAATAACCGGTCATAAAAAGTAAAGGTATCATATTAACAATATAAAAAGTACACGTACTATATCGATACACCTTAAAAAGTACACTGCTATTGTACGGCTTTAGCCCAAAGGGATAAGAATAAGAGTTTATTTAAATGAGGTGTCATTTAACCTAACCCTAATGCCAATTTCGGCTGAACTCTCCCTCTCTTGATAACTCTTGACCAAACCATATAACATACACAAGTGTCTTATTTGATTTGATCGTTTAAGCGGATCTAGCCTTGTAGTACTAAAGGTGTAGCGTGTATAGATCACCAACTGTTGTTATTTGTTTGTTATTGGTGTTCATCGTCTAATGTATGTCTAACCCTAAATTTGCTATTATTATGTTTTATGTTTACAACAAAGATTCGGAACGATTTAAACATTATTTGTCGTTGCGCTTTTGTTATCAAAATTTAGATATATTAAATCTTGATAATCAAATTTATTTTTCTATAAATTAATTCATTTCATAAATTTTTGTTCTTTTTATTTAATTTCACCATCGTTTCATGACTTTTGGTTATCTATAATTAATTGTTATTTTATTATTCATCCATAGGTTACAAAGAAAATGAATGGTCATCTAAAGTTTTAAATAGTATGGGTTAATTCATTTGGCAATCTAAAGCATTCTCATTGTTAGATTTATTATTTCGATCATAGGAGTTGTTTTGAATATTTATTGTCTATGTAATTTGTCTTTGTATTTAATTTCCATGTAATTTGTGTTTATGTCAAAGTCTAGGGGCCAAAGTTGCCAATGTATGAAAGATAATTAAAGGAGCCTAGAAAAGGCTCCTAGGGTTGCTTTTTGTATCTCACGGTTGACAATTTGAAATACCATCAGCCACCACTGTTCATTATTCTCTCTACATTCATATTGTCTTCTTCTTCATCATATTATATTTATTGAGCTTGTTTCTACATGTATATGATAAGAAAATCATTAAGGTGCTGAAAATATACGGGATTACGGTATTACAATTGGTACCAGAGCTCAGAGGGGTGGATTTAAACTGAGTTATTCGGATTCTGCTGGGTTTTGAATGTGTTCTTCGTGTTCTTCCATTTTCAACCGGTTAGATCTTCTTTTTTCCCTTGTTTTTCGTATTTCTTGTGCTATAATGGTCCTATAAACATCACATTATCATTCTCTACTGATTTTAAGCTCATTTAGTTCCATATCTTTGTTAAAATCATCAAGAATCGACCATTTTTAACTTTGAAAATATGGGTTGTTTAAGTGGGTTTTTCACGTGTTCATGCTATTTTTAAGTGTTTTTTAGGTTGTTTTAAATCACCAAAAGGGTTTAAAATAGTTTAAAAATCATTTAGAACTGATTTCAGGCTTTAAAACTGCTAAAAATCGAATTCTGCTCATTCTGCCTTAGAAATCGTAAAAAACCTGCTGTATTTCGGATTACTACTGTAGCATTTCGGACCACATAGGCACCAATTTCGGACCTCAAATCATCCTAATTCGGACCTCATTTCGGTCCAATTCGGACCTTACCTAGGTGAATTTCGGACCCCCCATTAAGCTAATTTCGGACCCTACTTCGGTCCCATCCGAAGTTCAGATTAGGCTTTCCATTTTCACTGTTGGGCCTTGTAGTTAAATTTTTCCAATTTCGGACCTCACCCATTTCGGTCCATCCGAATTCGGTCCTTCCACTGTTCCAAATTTCGGTCCACACAAATTCGGTCCCTCCACTGTTCATCCGAATTCGGTTCATTAGGTCCATCCGAAATTAGGTTCATCCAAACTTGGTCCCCAACCGTAGTACTGTTCATCCGAATTGGGACCTCTTCCGAACTTCAACCTCATCCGAACCATAGCCATCTGAATTACTGATTCATACGTCCGAAATCACCCGTCCGAAATCACCCATCCGAAATCAACCCATCCGAACTCAAGCCATCCGAATTCGGTTCCCTCATCCGAAACACTGTTCATCCGAATTCTACCATCCGAAATCAGAACCTTGTGTTTTCAGTCTAACCCATCCGTGTTCAGTTTCCACCTCTAAGATCTTCATATTCTTAATCAGCACCCATAATCATAATGTCTCGCGAAGCTCTAGTACTCGGATCTGAGAACAGACCACCAGTTCTCTATCCCGATGAGTACGAACAATGGAAATCCCGGTTCCTTAAGTTCGTTGGAATGCAACCTCTCGGGAACTTGATGCTTCAATCTATATCCGAAGGACCCGTCATCTACTATCGTGAAATAGCTGCCAGACCTGAGGCTGACCCCCCTGTCCAAGCCTCAAAGGTTGAGAGAGAACCGGCAAATGACGCCGAGAGAGACCGACAGCACGCTGATAAGAGGGCCGAATATTTGATTTATCAAGCCCTCCCCACTGATATTTTGGTCGGTGTAGACAGTAAAATGTCTGCAAAAGAAATGTGGGACGAGCTAGAAGTCCAAATGCTGGGGGCAGATCTTGATGATCGTGCCAAAATCGAGGAGGCGAAGGCTAAGTTTACGGAATTCCGCGCCAAAGACGGGGAATCTCTGCAAGCCACATTCACCAGGTTCTGTGCAGTCCTTAACGAGTTGAACAAACTGCACATCAAGAAGGATAGGGATGATATCAACATCCAATTCTTTGCCGCCTTAGCCCCCGAGTGGCAGCTTGCATGTCGGGCCACGAAAAGAGTCCTGAACATTCCTGAGGTATCAATTAATGTCGTCTTTAAGGAGCTCAAGAAATATCAAGGTGATGTGGATCAACAGAAGCTGATGGCAAATCAATTGGCCTCTCTACTGCTATCAGCCAACACAGGGTTGAAACCGAATGATTCTCTAGCCTTGATCACTAACACGCAGATTCCGACACCATCCTTTGCTCCAGGTTCTTCATCATCTCAGTGCAGGTATGCTTCTCCTCCGCGTGATGTCTATGATGCAGAGGAAGCTCCGATTCAGGAACAGATAGCCTTGTGGACCAACCGTCTCCAACAGCGACGGTTCTCCAACAAGACTAACAACCAACTCTGTTATGCCACTAGTCCACAGAGGTACTCAGATGATAGAAGGGATGACCGACGCGATGACTACCGAAGGGATGATAGGGATGATCGCCGCCATGACGATAGACGCGACTATCGCGATGATCGCCGTTATGAAAGGCGAGATGATAGGCGTGATGATCACAGGGATGACAGGCGGGACGATCGGAGGGATGATCGTCGGGATGACCGCAGGGAAGAGCGAAGAGAGCCCGAAAGACGGGAAAGAAGGCGTGATGATAGCCGTGAGCATCGCCGGGCCGACAAGAGGCCGGCGGAAAGGAGAGAGGACATGCCAAGAGCTGATGAGCCAAAAGCTGCGGATGAACGTCTCTGCTACAAATATGGCAAACCAGGCCACTTTGCTAGGGAATGCAAGAACAACTTCGACCGAGACGTCGCGTACTACGAGAGAAAGCTCGAGGCTGCCAAGAAGAGAACGGATGCATTAGCCCTCGTCGCCCAGGAAGACTACTGGGATACTGAAGATTCTGACGACGAGGATGACAAGGGCAAGAATTGCTACATGGTTGATCGTATAGGGTTGGAGACATGTACTGATTTCTCTGCTGATAATTCAGATCATGCTGCTGAGGGGGAGACAATGAAAAATCCACCAGCATGTCTGATGGCTACAACCAACGATCCCGAATGCTCCACATCCGGTTCTGAGTCCAATGAGGTATATTGCTATTACATTCCTGCACATGTAAATAAATTATTTGTAGATAATGAATGTACACTGCACACACAAATACTTGATCTACAAGATAGATTAAATGCTGAAACTGCAAGGTGTGTACAGGCTGAACATCAAGCTCGTCTTCTGAAAGAATCATCTGAATTATATCATTCAAAGTGGTTAACTAATCATAATGTTATAAAACAGATGTTAATTGAAAAAGTAGATGTTCAGGATAGGAATATATATCTTGAATCTTGCATGGAAACGCTTTCAAAAGAAAAACTCTCTTTAAAAGAAGAAATTTCTGTTCTTACAAAACAATTAGATGCGGTAAATATGGAAAATATAGATAATTTAGAAAAATACAAAATGATTGAAGAAGAAAGGATAAGTTTGTACTCAAGAATAAAGACTCTTGACGATGCATTTTTGAAAAGGGGTCAAACAGAACAAACTATCCATTTAAATCAGCCCAAAGAAACTAGGTTTTACCATTCTAAACAAGGAATTGGTTTTAAAAATCCTAAATATTTGGAAAAAGCCCAAAATGTTTTACCTGTATTTTATGATATGAATTATATGGGATCCGGTCTTAAATCTTTCTTTTTTGAGTCATCAAAAGAAATTTTAAACCAAGAAAATGAGAAACGTGTTGCGCGTAAATATAAATAAATTTCTTTTCAATATGATGAACTTAACGAGAGTTATTCTTCTAGAGTACCCACTTTAGAGGAAGATCTCTCGTCAACTTATTCAGAAGCTGAATCGAAAACTGAAACTGTAAAATCAACTTCTCAACTTTATATTCCTGCAAAAGTTCTTCAACAACAAATCATTGTTTTAGAAAAGGAACTGAAGTCATCTCAAGAGAAAGCACTTGATCTTCAAGATGCTCTTCTTAAGAGAGAAGAAGAATTGGTAAATCAACTTTTTCAACAATCTGTGGAAGTTACTGTCTACAGAGAAAATTTTGAGATAGTTTCACAAAAATTGAAAGATCTTTCAAAAGAACGAACTCCTTCTCATTCCATAAAAATTCCATATGTGTCATCTGATAAAGGTAAGGCTAAAGCTGAATCTTCTTCTATCATTGTCAAAGGTGAGTGCTCAAAAGTTTTCAAAAATGAGGTTCCTCAAAAGACTCAGATTAAATCCAAGTCTTTTAAGAAACCCACTCACCACCAAAAAGAAAAGTCTGTCAAGTCTAAATCTTCCATGCTTACTGACTCTAATCGTTTTGTTCCTACAGATCATGTAAGGAGAGTCCCAAAAACCACCATGCAGGATTTTACAAGTTTTTTTGTGAAGAAGGCTTTAATGCCAAGTGAATTTGTTACTAGAGATAGGATGTCTGTAATCTCTAAAGACAATTTAAGTAACAATGTGTGTGACAATGTCTGTAATGTTGAACCGAATTCTGCTGTTCCGTTAAAGTACTCTTTCAGTGATTTGTTTAATCTATGTCCAACTAAATATAGACGACAGGTTCCTGAAATGAATACTTTTGTGCCTTATCATGTTAAACGTATTCGGAAAAAGAAAACAAAAAATAGTGCATCATCGGCCTCAAACAAAGTTGAGAATTGTCCGTTGCCAAGGCCCAAAACCAAAGCAACGGTCAAAAAGGTCTCAAAAACACAAAAACCGAAGGCAATTTCAGCGCCTAAGGTTCCAAAACCCAATAAATCCAATCTTCAATAGATTCCAAAGGGTTGTGCATTCGGACCACACACAAGTGCTAATTGGGATTCTAAAACTGTACACGTGCCATATAAATCTGGAAACCCTAACAAAAAGGGACCCATATTGAGGTGGGTACCCAAGGTTGTGTGATCTTAATGCAGATGGTTCTTGGTTACTTCTGATCAAGACCCGTGCTTCAAAGAAATGGCTTCTAGTTACCTTAGACTAGGACCCGTTCTTTTGCTTGTCGGTTGTGCTTAAACCGACACGTTTGGCTTCTGTGCACACAGCCCAGGACCCGGTCTTAACTCATCATGTTTTCTGAACATCTCGGTTCAGAATACGGTTTGATTGTTAATTAAAAATGGATGTGTTTGAATGCATATAGTATTTCATTTTATGAATTTATGTGTTTTTCAGGCTAAGTCCATTTGGTATATGGATTCGGGTTGCTCCAAGCACATGACTGGAAGAAGAGAATTGTTGTCCAACGTTGTTGAACAGTATTGCGGAACTGTGAAATTCGGGAACAACCATCAGGCTCACATAAAAGGATACGGGGACTTAGTTCTAAATAATCTGGTCATCAAGGACGTTGACTATGTTGAGGGGTTATCTCATAATCTTTTTAGCATAGGACAGCTCTGCGACAAAGGACTGGAAGTAACGTTTAGGGCTAAGAACTGCAGTGTTAAGAGCGTGGATGGAAAAGAAATCTTAACTAGGGTCCCGAAACTCTAACCTTTACACCATTGACGTAGCTAAGCTAATAGTAAAGGATAACATTTGCCTACTATCAAAAGCCTCGTCAAAAGACTCTTGGTTGTGGCATCGAAGATTATCCCATTTGAATTTTGATAATATCAACAAGCTGGCTGCAAAACAATTGGTCAAAGGACTTCCTGAATTGCGCTTTGAAAAGGACCATCTGTGTGGAGCTTGTGAGAAAGGAAAAATGAAACGATCATCTCACAAACCAAAGCCCGAACCATCAACAAAAAGAGTATTGGAGTTACTTCATATGGATTTATGCGGACCGATGAGAACTCAAAGCATAAATGGAAAACGATATGTGCTGGTTATCGTTGATGATTATTCTCGATACACCTGGGTCAGGTTCTTGCGTTCCAAGGACGAGACAGCTCAAGAAATCATTGATTTTATCAAGAGTGTCGAGACCCAACAGCAGCTGTCAGTGCAATCAATCAGATCAGATAACGGCACGGAGTTCAAGAACTCAGTAGTGGAGGGCTTCCTTCGATCCAAAGGTGTTCAGCATCAATACTCTGCTGCTCGAACACCTCAACAAAATGGGGTCGTGGAAAGGCGTAACCGTACGCTAGTGGAAGCCGCTCGTACAATGCTCACATACTCAAAGCTACCTCCGTTCTTGTGGGCCGAAGCCGTATCAACAGCATGCTATACACAAAATCGCTCCATCATCCATAAACGCTTTAACAGAACTCCTTACCAACTCTTTTTGAATAAAGTACCATTCATCAAGTACTTACGTGTATTTGGTTGCAGGTGCTATGTGCTGAACGACAAAGACAACCTCGGGAAATTTAACGAAAAGGCGGATGAAGCAATCTTCATTGGATACTCATCCAACTCGAAGGCATATCGCGCATTCAATACCCGAACCAGAACAGTCAATGAAAGTGTGCACGTCACATTTGATGAGTTGGCTGAACTGGCACCCGAAGTTGATCAATCAGGACCACGCATTACTCAAATGCCTGGAGACTCTTCAAATAACCCCATTTCTTTTTCTTCTTCTGATTTGGTTAATTTATTTGATCCTTTTTATGTTGAATTTTTCGTACCTAACGCTAGTGTGTCTAATGTTGTCAATAATGTAGGTGATCCTTCAAATTCAACTGCGCCGCAAAGTTTCTCCGCTACATCTTCTTCAACGTATCCTCATCCGTCCACATCATCCACCGACACATCCGCAGTTGAATCTACTCCTATAATACCCTCACATATAATACCAACAATTCTTCCTTCACCTGAACACTCGGGTATCGAACCTGAAACAGTGGTACCTTCATTTGAAACCATTGACCATGAATCCTCATCCATCCCCACATTAACCACAGAGGTTCCATCCCGAGCACCCCTTCCACACGAGATCAAATGGACCCGAAGTCACCCAACAGAGCAAATCATTGGTGACGTATCAACAGGAGTCCAAACTCGTAGGGCATCTGCTAATGAATGCCTCTTTGCATCATTCTTGAGTATGATAGAGCCCGCTCGTGTGGATGAAGCCCTGACAGATCCAGATTGGATAGTTGCAATGCAAGAGGAACTCAACCAGTTTGAACAGCTACGAGTATGGCGGTTAGTTCCAAAGCCAAAAGACCGTACAGTCATCGGAACGAAGTGGATCTTTTAGAACAAACGAGATGAAAACGGCATTGTGATAAGGAATAAAGCAAGACTTGTTGCCAAAGGCTACCGACAACAAGAAGGGATAGATTATGACGAGACCTTCGCTCCAGTTGCACGGATCGAAGCAATCAGAATCTTCTTGGCGTACGTGGCACACAAAGATTTCAAAGTGTACCAAATGGACGTCAAGACTGCCTTTCTAAACGGTGAACTTAACGAGGAGGTGTATGTTGAACAACCACAAGGCTTTGTTGATGCACATAAACCCGACCATGTTTATGTGCTAGATAAGGCCCTCTATGGTTTAAAACAAGCACCTCGAGCATGGTATGATAGTCTTTCAAATTTCCTTACTTCTGCCGGTTTTTATAAAGGTGTGGTGGACACAACTCTGTTCACAAAAAGGGAAGGCCCACATATAATGCTAGTACAAATTTATGTCGACGATATTATATTTGGATCTACTGACAGTAATTTTTGTAAGGATTTCTCAGCCCTAATGGAGTCCAGGTTTGAGATGAGTATGATGGGGGAAATGAACTTTTTCCTCGGATTACAAGTCAAACAACTTGAAGATGGGATTTTTGTGAACCAGTCGAAATATACTCTTGACATTCTCAAGAAGTATAAGTTAGACTCTTGCACGAGTATCGCAACTCCCATGGCCTCCAACTGTAAGTTAGACACCGATCCTTCCGGGAAAAGTGTCGATAATACAACTTACAAAGGGATGATAGGATCCTTACTTTACTTGACTGCCAGTAGGCCGGATATAGTGTTTTCAACATGTCTTTGTGCTAGATTTCAGGCCGACCCAAAAGAATCACACCTAACTGCGGTAAATCGCATTTTTCGTTATCTAAAGGGTACACCCGAACTTGGTCTATGGTATCCAAAGGGAACCGATTTTGATCTTACCGCGTTTTCAGATGCTGATTTTGCAGGTTGTAGAGTGGACAGAAAAAGCACGTCGGGAGGAATACAGTTTTTAGGAGATAGACCGATGAGTTGGTCTTCCAAAAAGCAGAATTGTGTATCCACATCTACAGCTGAGGCTGAGTATGTAGCAGCTGCAAGCTGTTGCTCTCAAGTGCTGTGGATGAGAACACAATTACGCGATTATGGGTTCTCACTCACCAATATCCCTATTTACTGTGATTCTCGAAGTGCAATTGTCATCTCTTGCAATCCCGTGCAGCACTCTCGAACAAAACACATAGATTTCAGGTATCATTTTATTAAAGATCACGTTGAAAAGGGAACCATTGAGTTGTATTTTGTTGGCACGGAATATCAACTTGCGGATATATTTACTAAAGCTTTAGACGAACCTCGTTTTCAGTTTTTAGTATCCCATATCGGCATGTTGAATCCGCCTTCCAATTAAATATCAGATATTGTCTTAAATAATTCTATTTCAATCTATCATGATTGAAATTCCTTTATTTTAGAAAATAACTGTTATTTAAATTTAAGGATTACGTCACAAGATTTAAACTCATTATTTCCTTATCTGCGTATATATTTTTAATAATTAATGATCCTGATAAATTGCTGTGTGAATTGTTCATCACAGAGTAGGATGCAAACAATATCCAGGTTTGTCTGTGTTTGTAAGGATAAAAAGGGGTGTCGCGTTTAAAATCTGAAAAAGAAAAGGAAAAAGGACCGGTATTCATTTGAGGGGGAGTAGATTGTTAGGATTTTAAATTTTATAATTCTGTGTTTCTATTTATTTCTTTTATAGTTAAATTTTTGAATTTTAGGTTAGTTTTAATTTTAATTTAATTTTAAGTTTTAATTTAATAGGTCAGAAAATCACAAAAAGATTTTAACTTTCAAATTTATCAAAAAGCCAAAAAGATTTTAGTTTACTTTATTTCATTTTATTTTAATTTCAAAATTAAAGAAAATACCAAAAATATTTTACTTTTTATTTGTTATTTTTATTTTTGAAGTCTCATGGAAAACCTCAAAAAGATGCAATAAAAATTGGGCCACTTTTTCAATTTTGTTTTGATTAATTTCAGGCCCATTTTATTTTAATTTTGTGTATGTTTGTTGAGTCCATCACCGCCGGCCCACCTTTCCATTTGAGCGCGGATCTTGTTGCTCCGACCCGACCCGCGCGGATTTAAATAGGATGGTCAACAGTCAACCCTTCACATTACTTCATCTTCAAGAAATTTCCAATTTCCTTCTACTCTTTCTCTCTGTCGTCGACACCACCGCCCACAACCACCATTTTCTACGGTTTGAAGCTTTTGCACCACCATTTTCTTCGGTTTTTCTTGCGTTTTCCTACTTTGGCATCATCAGGTAACATTCTTTTCACTTTATTTCAGTCTTTAAGTTCCTAGATTGCTTGTTTAATTTTCAAAATTTTTATAGTTTTTTCTTTCGGTTTTTATACATTTTAGGTACTGAAATGTGTTATTTTTCTTTAGTTGTAGTTAGATAAAATGTTCAGTAACTTGTTTTAGACTAGGATCTGTAATTTCATGCATTTTTATTAACATTTCAACTGTTCACGTTTATTTTTGCATGAACATTAACTGCACTCATGCAGTTTCGGATGTCCGAATTCGGACCACCACCCGAATTCGGATGTCCGACTTAGACTAGATTAAAAAATTTTTCAAAGTACAAAACAAATTTCGGACCACTGTTGATCCGAATTCGGTTCACTGTTGATCCGAATTCGGACCATCAAAGCAGGGTCAAAATTTTCAAAACTAGAAAATTGTCTAAGTCTGTTCACACTGTTCATCCGAATTCGGATGATACCCGGATTCGGTCCCCATCTGGATTTTAGGTACCATCCGAATCCGGACCTTCCCATATCATTGCATGCATTTACACAAGTCATCAACCGAATTCGGATCATGTTCCATGACCCATCCGAATTCGGACCACCTTCATCCATTTCATACCTTACACTTCGGACCATCATCCGAATTCGGTCCCCAGTTTCACCTCATCCGAATTCGATCCCACACATCTCATTCATGCATCATCCGATTTTGGACGGATCCGAATTTGATGTCACTGTTCATCCAAATTCGGACCATCCGAAATCCAACACTTAGGATTTTTTTTTTAATTTTTCTTTTTTTTTTCCATTTCTGCATTTTCATGTAAATTAAAAATCACAAAAATAGTTCCATCCAAGTGCACCATTGATTAGAGTTAGGATCAGTGTTTGAGTGAAACGGTCTTATCTAACATCGGTCTCTTAACGATTGACTTTGGACTTTATTAGTGGAATTTTATTCTGCTAATAAAGACCTGATGCTAAATAGATCAGACAATTTCTATTTCACACTCATCTAGACTTCACATCAATGCATTATATCAAGTCTTATGATTCTAACTTTGTTGCACTTTGCAGGATAATGGATCCCGCAATCATTCTAACCGTACCCCATCCTCCCATTCCGAATAACAGTGCTCAGCTACCCGAGGAATCCATCCTACCCAGCGCCGAGTTTGTCGAGTTTATCCCACATAACTGGCAACTCGACGTCTCCATCCTTACAAAAGAAACCCAAACCCTTGCCTTCGACATCCTCACCCGCCATCCCATATATTATGCACTATCAACTGCCATAGCTGTTCCCTAGATATACCTCCAACAATTCTGGAACAGGCTCAAATATATAACCGACCCCGAACCTCACTTCACCTCCACCATTGACTGCGTTCCAGTCAAAATCACCACCGCTGCCATCCGCCACATTCTTCATCTACCCACAGAAGACTACCTTCCCACCCTTGATTCATTCGACCCAAACCCATCCGTCTCTGAGGCCCTAACTGAGATACAAACTCTAGGGTATGACGGTCCTCTTTCCAAACCATCCGACTTCCGCACCAAAAACCTTCAATCCCACTGGCGGATTCTATTCGATGTGCTCAACAAATGCTTCACCGCCAAGCACTCAGGTCATGATTCAGCGTCGGCACAGGTTTTAGCCATGTTCACCGGCTTTGCCTTTGACCGACACGTGGACTATGCTTCTTTCTTGTTCGAAGAGCTTCGAAGAGTCCATATAGAACGAGGCACAAAGAAAGGCCGGAAGTACATTCCTCTTCAACGTTTCTTGCAACTCATCATTCAATTTGCAATGGACCAAGACGACGATATTCACGAGCGTCCAGATGCTGATGTTTACCCCACAGTGTCAATCCAAAAGTTAACTCTGCCAAAGGGGGCCCCGACGGTACCGGTGATGAAAATTCCTCTATCAACTCTAACGAGGTCAAGGGGCACAGAACGGGTAAGGGCTTATATAAGAGAGAATTATCCGGATGAGTCTCAGTCGGAATCGACTGAGACTAACCAGTCCGAAGGTGAGCAACGAGAGAGTGAGCATGAGGGAGAAGGGATGGATGTTCAACAGACTATGGGTTTCAGTGAGCGGGAGGTTGAGATTGTGAGGGAGGGAGCTGTAGGTGAGACGGCAGAGACGGCGGATTCCGAAAGAACCGTCTCTGTCGTACGAGCGAGGGAAATTCAGTCTGAGGGTGAACCAAGCCCTATTAGCCGGACTCCCCTTCAAAAGACCGCTAGTTCAGCGGTCGAAACAACCCCCACCACCCACTTGGTTTCCCCTCAAAGGGAAACCACTTCATTCCACGGGGATCTTCCACACACTCCATCGCCCTCTCATTCGGAGAGTGGCGGTGTTGAAAGAGGTCACACTCCTCCCCACGTGACCGAACTTCCTTCACCCACGATTCCATCCCCACATATTCACACCACGCACGATGCCTTTGTGGCATCCCCAAGAGCTGCCTCCGTGGCAGCTCAACAAACTTCCAGATCTGCGCGTCCTATACAGGAACCAGAAATGACGGAAGGAAGACCGGGAGTGGCTCAATCAACGCCGTCCACTTTCGGCCATCTCCCCATCAATCTGGAGATGCTAACGGCAGCATTACGTGCTGCCGGAGTGGTTACCCGGGCTGACCTGGACGTCCAAAGGGAAGCCGCCGAGGAACGTCACACCGCCCTTCTTTCATTCATCAAGGGTAAGGGTGTCGCCTCCGAAGCTGGCCCCCCACCAGGTTCCCATCCAGTCCATCACCAAATATCGGAGCTGTCGGACAAACTTGATGCGCTTAACCGTTTGATTCTACAAGTCCAGGAATAGCTCAATTCCCGAATGGATCGCCTGGAGTCGGCAGTTATTGAACTCCAATGCCGCACTCAGGCCGATGCCTCAAAAAGGAAACATGACGACCAGGACGACCCTGATCGTCATGAGGGGGAGAAGAGACGAAAAGTTCAATTTGAGGAGCCCATGCTGGGTATAGGGGGAGCAGAGACCGCTGAGGGGTCTGAATTTCAGGGGACAGGGGAAAAGAGTCAGGAGGCTCAGGAATACATGCTAATAGAAGACGAGCCCTTGGTCGAGGGTCCAGCTCCACTGGATCCGATGACAGCCATGGTAGAATTTGAGGAACCACACGAGAAGGTTGAAATCATATTGGTTTCTGACTCAGATTCCGATACCGAGGACAACCAACCCCTATTAACTCCTAAGCCTGAGCCTGATTCCCCAACGAAAAAAATCCTCATCCTCTTCTTTTGATTTCCTGAATTCACATCCTCGAGCCCATCAAGAAGATATACTTTCATCCATCCAAGCTCCCCAGTCATTAAAAGAATCCCACATTACCCTCAGCCCTCCTAGATCCCCAAGCCCTCCTCCAGTCCAACAAACCCAACCCCCAGAGTCCTCCCGAACAAAAAGGGTTGACTGCTTCGATGAAACTCCGGAGGGCCCTGGCGTGTATAGACAAGATGATTTATTCTGGGTTGACCACTACACAAAAGGCAAGGTTCATTCACTGCCTCAGGAAGAAAAAGATCAAATGCGACAAGAACGGCGGGGGGCTATTATAAAGCTTCTTGAAGCTAAAAAGGACGAAATCGAAGAACCCCCCGTTCAAGGCCTGAAAGAATTCCTGCAAAACTTTCCCCCGGAGCGGTTTCAAAACCCATATCTAGAAGAAAGGTTCAAGATGGTATTCAGAAAGAAGCCTGGATCCTTCAGCAGACGTCTACTCATGGAACTTACGAATGTCTCCAAAGCTGAACAGGCTGAATACTACCAATTGATGCTCCGGGAACAAAGGTCTAAGGTGTCAAAGTCAAAGATCAAAAAGCTCAAGACAATCACTATGTGCAAAAGAGCCAGAGTCTTCTATCCCTCCTACCAAGTGGAAAGAGAAGATGGGACGGGAGATGACATCTTCGAGTATGATCTTGACTTCATAAGTGCGGATGACGTTGAGTTCCTTCACAACAGTCTGAAAAATCGCATCAGGAAACGTCTAACGCACATGACCGCCGTAGGAGCCCTAGTACGAAGCATGAACCGCCGATCGATCATAATGTGCTTAAGAGATTTTCAGATGGCGATCGAGAGTGCTATGGTTACGGTAGGCCTACGATCACCGGAACAAGATAGCTTCCTCCTAGCCCATCATCCGGCGTACAGAGTTATTTTCAGAGGAGACCCGGGTGTCATTTTTGTCAATCAAAGGGGCTACAAAAGGTTCATGCGCTTTGAGGATCTTCCCTGTTACTCCGATGGTACACTCAGATTGGTTCGAGCTAGGCTAACTCAAAAAGTTCAAGACTTTGACGCTCAATCAAATCCAGATCTTAGATGCTCACCACAGGAGATTCAGGACACCCTCAGCGGCATTGAACTCCTGAACGAAAGGCTACATCTGAGGCAAGTAACCAGACGCTTCGACGTCATACTTGGTCTCCGAGAATCAACAGACCATGCCCGAGTTCCAGGACCTCCTAAGTGATCGAAAAGGGGGAGATTGTTAGATTTATTATTTCGATCATAGGAGTTGTTTTGAATATTTATTGTCTATGTAATTTGTCTTTGTATTTAATTTCCATGTAATTTGTGTTTATGTCAAAGTCTAGGGGCCAAAGTTGCCAATGTATGAAAGATAATTAAAGGAGCCTAGAAAAGGTTCCTAGGGTTGGTTTTTGTATCTCACGGTTGACAATTTGAAATACCATCAGCCGCCATTGTTCATTATTCTCTCTACATTCATATTGTCTTCTTCTTCATCATATTACATTTATTGAGCTTGTTTCTTCATGTATATGATAAGAAAATCATTAAGGTGCTGAAAATATACGGGATTACGGTATTACACTCATTTTTTCTCTAAGATTTTCACGGGTTAGTTTTCCTCTTGATTTATTCTTCTTTTATTTGTCATATATCAAGTTCGTTCTTCATCTCTAACACACGTATAATATTCTATTATGTGAAATCGATTATGAGAGTTTTTATTTTGTGATATTTTATATTTGATGATGGATACCATTGAAGTTACCTTCCATGCAAAGAAGTTATTGCCAAAGAGACTTTCTATACAAATTTGTGTGTTCTTAATCCTACTTTGATAATTCTTTTTTTATTGTAATGATATATTTATTTAAATTATTTTGACTTATATTTTATTAATAAATTATTTTTGTTGATGTAGGTGATGGATATGTTCTATACTGACATGTCAAATATCCTTAAGGTTCATTGCTAAAAAATATATGTGTCAACGTTATATTCACCAACTTATAGGTCATTGTCATCTATCCTTTCAACTATATAGTTTTAAACTTTAATAATTTTTAGAAAGAAATGTGTTAACAACAAAAATTTTGTTTCTCTATTTTATGAATATCATCTTGATAGTTTTTTCAACAATAAAAGTTTTACAATATTTTATTTTAATGATTTGTTTTTTTATTTTAATCCATCTTTGAAGAATTTTTAATAAATATTGATCCAGAAACGTTATTAAACACCATACGATTTAATAAATATTACAATGTATTTTAATATAGTCATCGTTACACAATTTGATATTGTGAATACTAATATTAAAATTTAATTTAATGAGGATATTTGTAACTATGGGTTTATACATTTTCTAAGTCTTTTATATTATATTAATATTAACAATACACTATAGATTTTACTTGAAGTTTTTATGTTTATTGAATTAATAATTTAATATTTCTTTTAATTCGTATTTTCATTTAGTGTAGTTTACGTTTTGTTATTTGGTTGTAATTTCATTATGGTAAAAAGAAACAATTTGAAGTACCTAGAGTTGCTTTTATATTGTAATTAGACAAAAAAAACATATAATTAAATCATTGTTCAAAATATGAAATTTATAACTTTTTAAATACCTTATTTTAAAAAAATTAACCATAACAATTTTAGATTAAACTCTATATTTTTAATTACCAATTAGGTTCTTATCTTTTTCTAAAATTTTACAAAAATTGAGTTAATAAAATCATAGATATTATAATTTCATTGAACGTTTATGGTTATTAAAAAAAACAATTAAAAAAATCAATAATACAAACTTATGTATTTTACTTTTAGAAAAATATATTATATAAGTATGCATTGAAATCTTCCAATTTAAGTTTTAATGCAAAGTAATGATTATTTAATTGATGATAGTAAATATCATTAAATATAAATACTTAATTTGTAACATTTTAATTTCTTATTTGTCTTTTCATTAGTTCAATTCCTAAGAGTATCAATTACCTTTTTTTTTTATTTAAATTTTTTGATAAATAATAGTAGTTATCATTTAGTTCTTACGTGATCTAATTTAAATTTTTTAATAAATAATAGGAGAAATCATTTTGTTAAATTTTATTTATTATCTAAATTTAATGAGTCAATCTAATAAATATAATGATGTTTTTTATATTTATATTTAAATTTTTAATAAATAAAATTTGGTTTATATTCTATTCTAACTTGAGTATTCGCATATTAAGCAACCAAATGATATATAACTTGATTATTTATAACTAAAGGAACATAGTTTTTTTGAGGTTTTAAGAATATATAGAAAATTATGCATATTTTCCATTCTTCTCATTTTTAAGAGAACGTGTTGTATTTAATATTAGGCTTTAACTTTGTATTTATCCAAAAATCCTAACAATAACCTTAAACTTTTTGCGGTGTTGTGATTTTGTAATTTTTTAAGATAAATAATATTTAAGTTATGGTTGTTTTTATTCCAATTGTCGAGACAAAAATATTTTTTAATCATCATTTTAGTAACAAGTGATTAAAATTTGTACCATAGTCATAAACAAATGTTTATTCAAAAACCTTGATAATCAAGTATTGCAATTTTTATTTTAATATATTGTTCCAAATAAAATAATAAATGTAGTTCGTATATTTTATGTATAAGAAAGATTACATGACTCTTTTGATTGTTACTTATTAAAATACATTATCCAATTATCCATTATTTGACATTATCCAATAATGTTATTTGTCATCATTATCTATTCGATATTTGTTAACTTTTAACAAATATAATATAAATATATAATAAAACTATAAAATAAAATATTAAAATAAATAAGATTATATTTCAAATGAAAGAAAATACAATATTAACAAGGAACGTCAGAAAAGATATATACGCATTATTATTTTTAAAATAAAATATAAATTCAATTCATTATTTTCAATATCTGTAAATATTAATAAATAATTAACTATATATACTATTTGACATTATCCAATAATGTTATTCTTCATTATTGTCTATTTAATATTTATTAATTTTTAATTAATTTAAATATAAACTTAAAAATACAATCTTCAATTCTATAATATATCTATAAACTTAAAATTATATTTATACAGTAAACTTTTAGATTATATAAACTAAAAATAAATAAGATCATATTTGAAGAAAAATTCAATGCTATTGAAAACATGCATCATAATATTTTTTTGTTTATTTTAATAAAATATAAGTATTATTTACCAAATATATCAATTAAAATTATAAATTAGATGAATTTGTATATATAAATAAATGAGAACAAAAATTGTCATGTGACACTCTTTCGAGAATTCATATTTCATATAATTCATAATTTTTTTTATCTTTTTAATTATATTAAATTTATATAAAGCTAGTTTATGAACGCATGTGTCACGTGAATAAAATTTAATAAATAATTAGTTACTTAAAATTTAAAAAATTATAAATATTATTATTATAAAAAAAATACAAGAAAAGTATAAATATTTGTCACATATATAATTATTTTGATTTTTTTTAAACATACGTGAATAATAGTTATTATTTTTAGCATTCTTTTAAGTTTTTTGTTTCTAAATTTATATATATAGTTAGTCGATATAATTTAAATTTCAGTTTTACATAAAACATATATTTTTATATATAATCTTTATGATTTAAGTTCTTTATTAATATTATAATTGTTAACATATAAAAATAATGAATTGTATTTATCTTTATTTTATTTTAAAAACAATAATATGTATTTATCTTTGAAATAATGAAATGTATTTATCTTTTATTTTAAAAATAATAATATGTATTTATCTTTTTAAATAAAATAATAATATGTAATATCTTTTTAAATGAAATGTGGTGATTACAAGTGGCAATTTGCGTTCTCATTTATTATATAAAGATTACAGTTAAATATTATATTATTAATATTTATGTATATATCTAATTAAGAAATATTTTAACATCAATATAACCTAGATAAAATTTATATGTACAAATTATATCTTTATCTATGTTTTAATTAACAAAAATATATTATTTTTTATAAGTTTATTTATATATATTAAAAATAAATACATTTTATATAAACGATATAAAATATTTAAAAAATAAACATAATACAATATAAATAAAACCATATTTCATAACATTTTATTTATTGTTATAAAATATTTATAACATTATGTTTTATGTAAAATCGAAACTTCAAATTATATCGATTAAATATTATATAACATTATGTTTTATGTAAAGTTGCAGGTCCTCTGTTCCTTTTTCCAGCTCTGTCCAGGGGGTATTTTACCTCCCCAATTCAATTCCGGCAGTGTAAACTCGTTAAAACCCATACCAAATCACTTTTAATGTACCCATAAACCAATTCGTGTGGTTTCATAATAATTAACAAAATAAAACTTATTGAATTTAGAGGTTTCTCACCTTGCAGCTACGAAGAACACAGTAAGAGAGTTGAACATGAATTCCATCAGCAACACTTGATCTAATTCTTTGAATCTCATTTCCGGCAGTCACACAAGGCGCGCGCGCGCACACACACACACACACTCTATTGTTAATTCTTTTTGCACATAAGAAGTGAAGGAAAGGAATATGAACGCGCGTACATTATACGTATCCGTTTATATCGCGGGTTCGACACTGATACCCGGCCCTGTTATAAAAAATTCACATTTTATATCAATAAATCTCATTTAATCCTGTGAATCCATAATTATAATTAATCCACTAAAATTATATCCCGTAGCCACGTAACATCGGTCCCGACACGTATAATCCACTAAACTTGCACGCACCTGCTCGGGTTACGGGGTGTTACAAATTAACAGTCAACTAACTGTTAAAGGACTGAAATCACAAGTAAACAATGTTTAGAGGTATTGTTTTTGTAATTTTTAAAGTTGCGAGACTATTTTCATATAAACCACAACAACAATATTTGTAATTTACACATGATTACGTCTCATTCCTGAATTTTTAGATTTAGTCTTGTTTTGTGGTTTATTTTTAATTTCAGTGCGTTAAATTTTTGCTTGAAATTTACTAATATGTTTAAAATAACCCTAACGATGACAACATAGTTTGGATTCATTGCATGACTATATAACATATGAAAATACTATCTCATTCTTAACATTTATAAAAAAATTATTCATTATCTCTTTAATTACTGCACATTGCATTTGTTCTTTCTATAACAAGATTCAAACACAAATATAAATCATGAACCTATTTGAATGTGTTATGATTTTCATAAACTTTAGTTTTTTAATAATAACAAGTTAAAGATAAATAACATTTTAATTTGATATGTCACTTTATTGATTAAAAGTTTAAATTTATTGTTATTATCGGTAAAAAAATAAAACGTTGTTGCTATTATTGGAAAAAAGTTAAAATTTATTGCTATTAAAGGAAGTTAACTTGCTATAACAGGTTTTCATGTAAAAAATGACTAAATTGGTAAAAAAAAAAAAAAATACAAAAGTTGTGATTAATAATAAAAAAATAAATAATGTAGTTGTAAATAGTAAAAATACAAAAAACTATTACTATTTTTTTTACATATAACACTAAAAATTACGTAATATATGAATTTATAAACTGGTTTTTGTATATTTCAATCACTATAGAAAAAAAATAAAAATTTTTATTCAATGATAAAAATCATGTATACGAAGAAGTATCAAATTCAAGTCATACAATGAACAAAACAAGCATATTATTAAACCCGGTTCAGTGTCCGTCCAATAAAATATACTAAACCGTTTCTTCTCTCTCTTTTTTATCTTTTTCGTTTTCATTTCTGCATTGTGTGTATTGTAATTAAAAACATCGTCTTCGTCACCGTCACAACTGAAGGGGAAAGCCGTACAACGACGACGTTTCATCCGCCGGCATCGGAAGTTTAATCGTCGGTTATCTATCTCCGGTAATGGACTCCACCTCCCAATACGCAAGTCAGTTTTTTGTTTATCCAAACTCAAATGAACCGATTCTTTTGTTTTGATTATTATTCTTTTCTTCTCTTTATTGTTCTAGAAATCACTTGGGTTTCTAAGCTACCAAAACCCTAATTTTAATAGATGTTGTTCGAATTCAGCGTTTTATCTGATTGATTATCGTATTAATTTGATGGAAAATTTAGGTCATATTGAACCAAGTATGTTGCTAGGGTTTGGAAGGGGGATTGTATCCTGATTGAATATTGTGTAATTCTTTGCGATTTTGAGTTTGTGGTTGAGGAGGTGGGGAAACATAAGGTGTTTTGTGAAGGATAATGTGTATACTGTGTGTGATTCAGAAGTGGTCGCGAAGGGTTGCTACCATGTTGCCGTGGTTGGTAATTCCACTAATTGGACTGTGGTTTTTGTCACAATTCTTGCCTCCTGCTTTTCGTTTCGAAATCACCTCACCAAGGCTGGCCTGTGTGTTTGTGCTATTGCTTACGCTTTTCTGGTATGAGATATTGATGCCACAGCTGTCGGCTTGGCGTGTCCGGAGAAATGCTCGACTTAGGGAGAGGAAGAGGACTGAAGCTATTGAAATGCAGAAGCTCAGAAAGACGGCAACTAGGCGGTGCAGAAACTGTTTGACTCCGTATCGTGATCAGAATCCAGGTGGCGGTAGGTTTATGTGCTCTTACTGTGGGCATATATCCAAGAGACCGGTTTTGGACTTGCCTATACCTCCTGGGTTGGGAGGGCTCTCTAATTCTGGGATTTTGAAGGATTTGGTTGGGAAAGGTGGGAAGATGTTGAACGGAAAGGTTTGGTCTGATAATGGTTGGATATGCGGTCAGGAATGGCTGGAGAACAGCAGTAGTTGGGTCGGTGGGTCTTTTACAGGGAAGTCTGGTTTCCAGGGGAAAAATGGTGGCGGGTTTTCTAATGGCAGTGATGACCACTGTTTTGCTAATGAGTCTTGTTCACGTCTTGTTGTTTTCCTTTATAAGTGTTTAGCATCAATTTTCTTGGGTATTATGTGGCTTTGGAGAAAGGTGTTTAGGGTTAGTTCAACTGACGAAGATTCTTCAGCGGATGCTGATATTAGAGGTCTGGCTAAGAAGGGCGAGAATGGAGTAAATGGTAACGAGAGTAGAAGTGAAAAAGCTCGCAGAAAAGCAGAAGAGAAAAGACAGGCTAGATTAGAGAAGGAACAGTTGGAAGAAGAAGAACGGAAACAAAGAGAGGAGGTTGCTAGGTTGGTTGAAGAACGTAGAAAGCTAAGAGATGAAAAAGCAGAGGCCGAGAAGGATCGCGGGAGAGTTTCTCCTCGGGAGAAAAACAACAAAAAAGAAGCTGAAAAGAAGCGCCAGGAAAGAAAGAAAGAAAAAGACAGGGGATCTAGTAAAAGTAACTCTGATGTGGATGAGCTTGAAAAAAGGGCTGTTAAGGAAATTGAAAGGAGCAGGAAATGCGAAACTGATCGGCGTGAGAATCACAGAGTTGGGACTGAAAGTTTAAAATCTAATAACACTGATACAGCCCTTGGTTCAAAGGTTGTCACTACACAGAAGAGTAACATTGGAAGTGCTGGCACGAGGTATTTGGATCGCATGAGGGGTAGCTTTTTGTCATCTTCTAGAGCATTTACTGGGGGTGGATTTTTCGGGAAAACAGTTACAAATACTAGTAGCACAAGAGAACACAAATCTAGTGCTACTTTGGATCATGTACAAAATACTTCCAACAGGAGAGATCTTTCTCAGTCTGAGCATGCACCTGGAAAATCTAATGCGGCTACAGATGATAAGAACATCAATCGTCCTGTAAGTTCTTTTCTTGCCATCGGATCCTGTCTAGTTGGAATAATTATAAGTTCACTCATCGTACGGTAATAATTAAGATATATGCAAATTTGGCAGAGGTTAGATGCTAATCTTCTTTTTCTGGTAGTCATTATTGTCATAATACTTCCATAACCTGGATCATTAATGACAAATCCCATTTCAATAAAACAGATATAATCTCTACATTTGTTTGCTCTTGAATGTACTTGTTCTTATGCTTTGTATTTCTCTGACTCAATAAACCATATATAAGGCATGCATCACCAGGAGGTTGTATATATCTTCTTATTTAATTAAGTTGATATTTACTTGTGCAGGTACTGGTTGAGTCACAGTCTTATACAGCTCCCAAAAAATCATGGCAACAGTTATTTACACGAACATCGACTGTGCCTTCGTCTTCTAGTACAAATGTTATAAGTAGGCCAAAGGGAAAATCACAAAAAGAGGTTCAAAGTCCCATGTCATCCAGTTATTCTGTGACTCAGGGATTTGATAATCCCATTACATTTGGATTACCTTATACTCTACCAAATATACCTTATGGAGATCCTATTATTAATACGGGTCTTCATTTGTCATCCAATTCCATATTTCCACGAGTTGGAGAAGCTCCTGATAAATTTTTACCGGAAGAATCAGACATTTTCGAAGACCCATGCTATGTTCCCGATCCTGCAGCATTGATTGGGCCAGTTTCAGAGTCGCTTGATAATTTTCAGTTAGACATTGGATTAGCAAATGATGCAAGGCTTCAGAAGCCATATCCCATCAAGAATATGACTGATTCATCTGAAGTGAGTAGGCCGTTGCCGATTGAATCTCCTATGTCTCGATTGCGGATCTTGGATGAGAGGCACATCAATTCTTCGCTCTTTCCTGGTACACCTAGAACTCAGGGTATGCACAATTTACCAAAAGCAGATCAAGGTAATGCAACTGAAAAGGGATGGCAGATGTGGGACAGTTCTCCTCTTTATCAAGATAGTCTCGGATTAGCAGGTGACCCAGCAAGCTGGCTTTTACCTCCCGAGCTGAATGGATTAAATAAAGATGGAGTAATGCAACCACAACCTCAGAAAACCATGGCTTCCCTGTTCAAGAATGATGATCAACTTCCTTCTAATACACAGTCTCCTCAAGAACTTTGCTCTAATGGGAGAGCTTATAGTCGTTATGTGAATGCCATTGATGATGATCCTTGGTTGTCGAAAACTTCGTATAGGCCAATGTCAGGAAGTGAGAAGCATTTATCATTGAACCTGCAGGATAATACTACTCGAAATGAATTGGTGTATGGGAGTCCCAATGGATCTGCAACTAACAATCCATTTCAGCTGTCTCAAGGCAATTTTTGGGCCAAGTAAGTGTCTTATTCATGCCGATGGTTTCTATTGGCAGATGCAAGCTTCGTCATCTGATAATAAACTGAAAAAAGTTGCTAAAGCATGTTATAAGTTATGCATACGTTACTTTGTAGGCTATGGACTCTTTTGTATGTTGGGAATTCTGTTTCTTCTCCCACATTGTGAAAAATGTTGTGCTTGATAAGGCTCAAATTCTAGGTGGAATTAGTGAAGAGTTAATCAGCAAAACTTACCCTTTGTTGTACCTGTAGTTTTTAAATCGCTGATTGGATTAATGTCATAGACTAGCAACTTACCTTTACAATTGTTCCATTGTATTATATGTACTTTATTCTGTACACTGTAAGTCCAGGTTCTTATAGAGAAAGTGTTCAGCTTGATCCTACTAATTCTTTGTTATCGGTTTCGCATGTTGGACAACACTTGTGTTAGCATGGATATACTTTATAAATAAGGGTAAAATCATAAAATAGCATTGTAGTACTTTTCAACTTTTCAATTTGTCTCGCTTAGATCATTCTTTTAATTTTTTTTGTTGTATATTCCTAGTCATTGTACTTTCCAAATTGGCCCCACCCAGGTCTCTTTTGGATTGGTATATGTAATGGCGAGGGGAGAGGGTGGGAGAGGAGTGGTGCAGGTGACAGCGATCTAAGGGATGGGGCAGACCCTGGCAAGGGGAGGGGTTTCTTTTTGTTTTTTTGTTTCATGTTATATTAACTTTGAAAGGTTTGCAGTAAATGCCCGTGTAGTTTATAAGGGTATCATTGTCATTGACAATATAATAGGGTGTCATGATCATTTTGATCTCCAAAAGTGACCTGTGTGGGATAAGTGTTAAATTACCATGACGGCATGACTAGGTCTGTACAAAAAATAGAACAGTGACCTGAGTAGGGTTGTAGGACAATCGAAAAGTATGTTGCTATGTTATGGCTTTATATCTTTTTGATTTTGTTCTGGTGTTATTAGGGTTTTCAGCTATGCATGTTTTTAGTTATATAAAGTGGTATCAACTATTTCTCTTCAAGTAAAAACAATATCTTATCAGCTTTGAAGCTAGTGGTTATCTCTTTTGAATTTCTTAAAAGATTTCTTTTCTGATTTTGCAACAGAGGCCATAGTAAAAAGGGAACATTTTTGTTACACCCTCACTATTGTGATCTTAGCAGAGTGATCACCCACACAGTGTAAACTAGCACCAGCACCACTTAAATTGACCAGGAGGTCTATTATTGCTTGTCAAATTGCGCCTGTCCAAGACTGCTATCCCCAGATGCCATCACCATCAAACAAGAAGAAGTCTCAAATTAACAACCCACACACTAAATTCAAAACCATTAAAAAACGATAGTAGAAACTTAAAAAGCATTTGGGAGTGGTACGTATTGCATCAGATTTAGAAAAAATACATCCAGAATCTAATTGATTGAACTTTTTAAGATTCTTAAACTTATGTAACAGTAGTTTAAGAGCATGCTGATAATGAAGTGTGCATGTTCATAAAAAACCACAAAATCCCAGACCTCATTTTGTTACATGAATATGAAAGCGGATGAAGGTTAGGAGAACACCACCAAAGGAACAGTGGAAAACTGCTACCGGATTTCCCAATTACAAAGACATTCTTAATGAAGACTTGGTTACTGCAAAAGTGTGGATCAACAATTTACTTGTAACTGATGTAATTATTTGTGTCAACCCTAGCCCACTCCTTGATATTCAGCTTATTGATGGACTGTCATTTTTTATCTAATGAATCTGAAGCCAGACCATGTTCATATAGTTTAACTCCTCATGAGTGCTTCCAGGTTATCCTAATTCCCATGGGTACTTTTAATTGTTAGTGAACCTTGCAAATGCATCTGCTAGGGTGGGTTGGTGCTACTGTTTGGAGTGTAGATTGTCTCTCTCTAATTTCAGTTCTTTTAGTTAAAAAGGTAGGAATGCTGTTGTTAGGAGAATGGCAGGGTGAATGTTTATGGTGCTACCCCTGTAATTCCATTAATGTTCTATGAAAAGTTTCGACGGACATAAGGGAAACTCTAGCAATGTCCACTCATCTGCATACTCTCGCTTTTTAGAGACGATGCGTAAATAAAATGGTGGATGACTTTTGCGTTGTGTCCCAATTTTTACAAGGACTCAACAATGGGAGTATAGAACACTCAAATGGTTTGACTAGCCAAGTAGCTAACCTGAACATGATCTTCAACTTTATTATGAAATTCATCATCATCCCTCTATTTATCTACGTCTATGTGGTTTTTGTATTCTAATCAAATACACCTAAATACTAAATGATTTCCATGTTATCAGAGAACTACTAGTCTACTATCTCATGCAGACATCATTGTAACAGGTGTATTTGATCAACATAGTCAGACTAGTTAAAGTTATTTCATCCAATTCCTCATAGTTTTTCTATATATAAAAGCCTGTGAGAATAATTGTACCATCAAGAAACTTGTCACATAACGAATAGCTCTTTGCACCTCCCTCTACCAAAACGAAGAACATTGATAATGCAAATACCAACTTCATCTGTGAACCGATCCAACGGAACTTGTTATCTGTTAAGAGTTAAGAATTTCATTTGCAAGGTACTCAGGAGTAATGTATGTGCACTTACGTGTATTTCTAAATTTTTTTTTTTTTTTTTTTTGTAGTTTTTCAATTTCAGTGCTACTGAAAGCTACAGAACTAGTTAGGAAACTAAAATCTAAGGCAACATATCGAATATTACTATATATGTTGATTTGTTTGTTAAATGTTATATATATTTTGATTTGTTTGTTAGTGTTAAAATGTTAAATATCTATTGTTACTGTTATTGTTTGTTCGTAACTTTTATCTATTTAATGTTGGAACTAAAAGTTTTTTTCGATTTATTTGTTGCATTTGTGCCATAGAAAGGAATTACTTCAAAACGTGTTGAATGATGATATCATAAGTCGTTTCAATGTATGAAACCTCGTAGATAACAACTACAATATGTAATTTGGTTTTAATTTGATTCTGATGACATTATATTTTTTTATTATATTATGTTAATTATACCACAAACCAACACTGTTGCCTGCATAATGTTACATACATCACTGTCTTCGGGTTTTTTTTTTTTTTTTTTTTTTTATAAATTCTGATTTCTTGTTTCTTTTTTCTTTTTTAACAGAAAAGAGAGTGCTGTTCCAGTATCAGTTGAAAGCAAAGGAGTATCAACCGCAAGACCTGTTGGTGGCTTATACTCCACCCCAGATGTACAGTCGCTATGGTCATATGAATGACGAGAAAAAAAGAAAAGAAAAGGAAAATCGGGAAAACAATTTCAAAAAAGTGAAGGGGTACAAGGGACTTGTTTCTTTCTATTCTCAAGAGGAAATCAGCCTCTTTTGGAGGAAAGTTTAGAATACTGGATACATTGTATCGTCCTCTCTTCTTTATTAGGCAGATTTAAAATTACATTCGCACTCATAGCAATACTAGTGGCATGCGTCACACACAGGTAAATCATTTGCAGCTTACCCTTTACGTATTTAGTTACCAGATATCATCAGTCGTACTGACCTTTGTAGCAATAGACCGAAATTTCATGGTCCTCATGGATTTTGAGCCTCGAGTACCAAGAGGAGCCTTGTTGCACTCAAGTGTTAAACCGTTTTTGCTAGTTTATGTCTAGTTGGTCTCAAGGCAGCGTTTAGTTTAGAGGGGGTAAAACATATAAGTTGTGATAGATCAAAAGTGGTAACTTTTAGTACGGTTCAAACAATAGGATGCTGCTGTCCACTTTGTTTTGAATTTTATAAAATAGTTAACGTAGTATGGAAACGAAAAAATATTATTTTTTTCTAAAAGCGAAGTAGAATGTTGCAACTTGCAAGTATTTGGATAAACGTTGGACGACTTCTAATCCATTATGCCTGATCGAGCCATTTGACCCGTCTTATTTTTAGCCTTTTTTTACTTGATTCAGTTACAGATGAAATGTAGCCTTAATCAACTCATTATTGACATTGTTTGTGTACCTCTTAATGGAATGTCATTTTATCTTTGAATGACTTCCTAGTGATTCCATTAAGAAGTAAACAAACAATCCCAAGTAAATGAGTTGAGATGTACAGTAAATCAAGAGTTTCGGTACAAGCAAACTTAGTAGAAATATTTGGGACTGCACCATGAAAGTGTTATCCCAAGTCGTATAGGGGTGTGCAATAGGACAAAACCGGATCTTATTATACTGGTATTTACCGGAACTGAATTTATGTGAAATTTGGTACCATGTACCGTACTGGGGTTCGGTATGGATCCAGTTTCATTTCGTTTTTGTTTTTACTGGTACGATATGGTCCCATCATGTTTCGTACCAAAACCAAATTAGTGGTAAATTTTGGTAGTCTGTATTGCATCATAGTCTTGGCTTGATTCTGAGACGTTTTAGAAGTTTCTCAGTACAGTCTTGAGTTTTATACATCTCTAGTCGTGTTAACATGTCTTAAAAGTACATGCATCATTGCATCTGTCGTGTTAACATGTAATAGTGTACATGTCTTAGGGTACATACATCTCTAGTCGTCCAAACATATATTACCGATTATAACCGGCTGAAAGTCACAGGTCACCGTCGACAAGTCACTAGTGACCATCGAAATTCGTCAAGAGGTAAATTCCAACAAAAAAAAAACAGATTTAAACAAAGAAATCAATAATAAATTTGGATTTGAATCATAACAAGTGAGTTCGCTGTAAAGATTTGTTAGAGACAAATGGTTGGTTAACAGACGCAAAACCAAACACCCTTTTAGTTTAATTCAAGGTTGTCAAAATCAAAATCTTAATTAGGATCGTTTTTGTCTTTGCAAGATCGGGATGTAAGATCGAATTCACTACTTTTTTTTTATTTTTCTAGGTACTATAAATTTTGATTTTATATTATAAATTAATCATATAACACTTAAAAAAATATTTATACAATAAATAGGGAAACGACGTACATTTATTAAAAGAGTCTGGACAGTAAAAGGTAGGATCGGATCACCAGGTGACCGATCCTACAATCCAACGAACGAACCTACGTTCGATCTTGTTATAAAACGATCATACATTGATCATGTTCGAAATCATTTGGTAGGATCGATCGATCTTACTTGCGATCTGAACAACTATGGTTTGGCTTGGTTTGAATTGAATTATATATTAAATTATAGTAACTTGACACAGTAAAAGGTTTGATGAAATGTGTCAAATTAAAAAAGTAGGCATGTAGATTTTCCTTACTTATTTATTAGTATTTATAGATTTGATAAAAATATGAAAAGTCATTACATAAATAAGCATAACGATATATGATAATAAACTAAAATATAATATAATATTTTATTTTGATATTATGTTTACAAGTGCTTTTGTCATTTTTGTTTGCTATTGGTTTTTATTGTTTTGATTCTTATTGTTCCATTATATAATATACTTTTGCGGTTTTTAGCATTTGTGAATGACCAACAATTTTTTATTTTTATTTTTTTCATTTCTAATATTTTCATTGCTTTTGTTCTTCAATAATTTTTTTTTTCATTTATCTAAAACTATCGGATTTTAAAGGTCAAATTGGCTACCTTTAATTCTTTCTAAATAAGGTTTATTATGAAAAAAATCAACGTGTTTTTATGTTTTTTTTATGTTTTTCAACCGTAATCTAATATCCAAATTTTACTAAACCAAAAAGAAAAAATTAACTTGAGGACTTTTATGGAAAAAAATAACATGGAGGACAAAAACGCAAAAGAAAAAACATGTTGGTTTTATTCATAATAAACCCTTTTAAATAAATAAAAGAAATAAAATTTCCTTGCAAATCCCTTCAACATTTTGACAATATTTGATAGATTTGCAATGGACATAATTTCTTTTATTTTTCTAAAGGTTGTTTATCTGCAAAATATATGCGTATAAAAACATCTATAGAATGGGTGCGTTTAGTTTATGAAAATTTTCAAAATTTTCATCTCACTTTTCAATGAAAATGAGAACTTGTTTACTTAACAACAATTTCATAAAATTTCATTTCACTTTTTAAAATACCACTTTTTTATATTATCTCTCTTACTTTTCTATTACCTACTCTATATTTTTTATAATACTCTCTTTCTCTCTCTTACTTTTCTATTACCTAACCTATTTTTCTTATTTTATAATCACCCATCTTATTTTTCTTAAAACAAAAACTTCATCATCTAAACAAGTTTTCACTTTTCATAGAAACCCTTGTTTTTTTAAAAAAAAACTATAACTTGGAAACTGAAATTGAAAACCAACTAGTTTTCGTGAACTAAACTCAACCAAAAGTTATAAAACTCCACGTACGATCACAAATAGCGTATCATAAAGGTTTATGTGCGTGTATAAATAATAAAAACGAATATATAAACCTATATTAGATTATATATACTTGATGAGATCTCTAAGAAGGTATTTGGATTTGCGTTTGAAAAAAATGTTGTAACGTTTTGAAAACTAATAATCAGATAAGAGCTGTAACAAAAAGTGTTACCAGAAATGTAGTGTCTGGTTTAACTACTACTGTTTGTTATCATAATTATCAAATAATCCGTTTTTAAAGTGTTTGGATTTGCATTTTAACTTGTAAATTGATCAAATAATCACTTATTAAGCAAATAAGCTACATTTTTTAACTTATGAAAAAGGTGTGGTGAGATTAACTCTAAATGCAAATAATCACTTATTAACGTATGCAATCGAAACACTTTAAACCAATTATTTGTGTTATTATAACGTAATAAGTTAATAATTTCTTTCATAACGCAAAACCAAACACCCTCTAAGTATGTATGAATTGAAAATTTTGGGATTCATACGCGTATTCTTGAGGCTTCTTAAACGAAAGATAAATATAGAACATATAAAATTTTAGTTATCTAAGATTTTCATATTACTTGTCAAAAAAATAAAAACTTGTTTACGTTACAACAATTTCATAAATTTTCATTTTACTTTTAAAATACCATTTTTCATATTCTCTCTTACTTTTCTATTAACTACCCTATAATTTTTTATAATACTCTGATTCCCTCTCTTACTTTTCTATCACCTATCATATTTTTCTAATTTTATAATTACTCATCTTATTTATCTTAAAACTAAAATTTCATCATCTAAACAAGTTTTTATTTTTTATAGAAACATTTGTTTTTTTTTTCTGAATACTATAACTTAAAAACTAAAATTAAAAAATGACTAGTTTTTGTTAACTAAACGCAACCTTAAAGATTTGAGATAGATTTATAGCGGAATTAAGTTTTTTTTTTTTAAAGTCATTTATCCCCAAAATATCTCAGTCACCCAAATAACAAGTATGCATGAATCCCTAAAAATATTTGAAAATTATATATTCACGAATAATGAATTATAAACTTATATACATTTTGATAAATCAATATGAATATACACACATGGATGTGGGGAATGAAAATCAATATTTTACATAAAACAACAATCAAATTTCAGTCCAATAATTGTTGCCAAAAATTTAATAAAACACTTTCAAATTCCATTTCCTCCAAAGAATCATTCATTATATTTATATTCCTTTCAAAAATTTTATTATGCAAACCAAACAACTCTTTCCATATTTATGAAAGAGTTTATTATGAAAAAAATAATATGTTTTTACAGTTTTTATATTTACATTCCCTCACATTATTTTTTTCCAGAAATGGTTTATTATGAAAAAAGCCAACATGTTTTTCATAATTTTTGCGTTTTTGTCCCTCAATGTTATTTTTTTTTTCAGAAAAGTTCTCAAGTTAATTTTTTTCAGTCTTGTGAGATTTGACAATTAAAGTCTGATTATAATTGGTAAATCGGGATTTTAAAAACTGAAAAATCGGGTTCTAGTTGCGAAATTTCGCTAAACTAAAAGTAAAAAATTAGCTTGGGGACTTTTCTGGAAAAAAATATCATGGAGGGACGAGAACGCAAAAAACGTGAAAACATGTTTTTTTGGAAACAAATGTAAAGTATTTTATATGTTTTCCCTATATGTTTACTATCTAAAATCTATAATCTATAATCAATTATCTATCTATAATAAATACCATTAAAAGAGTAACAAACTGTCACTTGTCGCATTCTTCTTTAATTTGTCAGTTCTCCCTTCTTAATTTGTCAAGTAATTTGTTAAAATATAATTTAGAATTCAACTCAAATCAAATCAAATCTTAACTAAAACTTTATAAACTCTAAATATTTTTTATTAGTATTTTCTATATATCTTTAAAAATAAATTTTTATATATTTTTAAATCTACCCATGTAATACATAGATATTAACCTAGTGTTGTAATTTGAAAAAATATAAATAGAAGTTGAAATTCTAATGATAAAGAAACCATGCATTGGTCTTTTAAAACATGTCATAGCACACAAATAAGAAGCAAAATGCTTTACTTACAAGGTTCATAATAATGAAGCAATCCTCCAAATTGCAGCATAAATTTACAAGAATATATATGATACATAATGGGAAAAGACAATTATACCCATCACAGGATTTACAAGAAGATCCAATATTCAAACCATGTTTCCTATTTTCAATTATCTGAGATCAAAGAAGCCTCTTCAATGGATGCATGTGAATCACAAGCATGAAGCTTCCCACATATGTCTTCTTTCTCTAGCAACTGTTCGGCATTCGCCAGGATCAAAGGCGCGTATTCGAAAACCAAGGTCTTACACTGTCAAACAAAAGCACAATACGTCATCGAGTAATCTACAAAGCTTATGGTATCAAAAAGATCGGGTTTTCAAATAATCACTCTTTTTGTTGCAAGCAACCATTGTTTTTTTGAAAAAGCAAAATTAAATTGTATTCATTTGGCTAGATTTAGGGGTGTAAGTGGGTCGCTCTACTCATGAGTTACTCAAGCTCGACTCGTTAAAATCTCGACTTAAACGAGCCAGAGGCAGAGCCAGTCAAAATTCTCATTTAATAAAAGAGCCCGAGTCCAAGCTTCACATGAACCTAAACAAGCCCTTAGATAAATATATATTTTTATTAATAAATATATAATTATATTATATAATATAAGTGAATTATTCATTAAATTAAATATCAGATATTGAAATAATATATAATATATAATATATAATTAATTTTTATATTATAAGTATATAAAATATAGGGGTAAACGCAAAAAACGACAACCATCTTTCACTTTTTTAACGATTATAGCAACACTATTTTTTTCTTAACGTTTATAGCATTCATCTTTCATTTTTTAACGTTCATAGCAACTAACCTGGTATAAAAGGTTACCAACAAGTTAACTGCAAAATATAGCAACTGTCTTTAATTTTTTTTACGATTATAACAATGATGTATTTTTAACATTTATAACATTTTTGTTGTTTTATTATTATTATTATTATTATTAATTTTTTTACCAATTTAACTTTAAACATTTTAGATTTTGTTTCTCTAAATTATAAACTATCAATAAGAATAATTAAAAAAATAAACAATTATTAATTGGATATATTTAGTGTATTTTAACGAGTTGTAGGGAATTTTTAATATAAAAGATATGTGACATTGTGACAATATTAGATATATTTCGAATTTGTTTAAAATAAATAATCAGTAACAAAAATCAAATATTAACAATGGTTTGCTTTAAAAATAACTTGTTATAATATTTCATTGTCACAATGTCACATATCTTTTATATTAAAAAATTTCCTACGATTCGTTAAAATACACTAAATATATCCAATTTATAATTGATTATCTTTTACAGGGCCGTCCCATGGATTTTAGAGGCCCTGTACATATGCCTACGATATAGGGCCCTTAGTTACGAAAAATTTAAATAGTTGATTATTCATTTTGCAATTGAGTTTTAATATATAAATTAGATGTCGTGAATGACAAATTTTATGTGTTTGTATATTCAATGAGAATTCTAAAATGGTATATAGATATGCTTAAATTATACGACTTAATGATCAATGAGAAATTAATATTCAATGTGAGGCCCTACAAAATCGGAGGCCCTGTGCGGTCGACCTTCTCGCACGCCCTAAAAGACGGGCCTGAATTTTTTTTAATTATTTCTATTGATAATTTATAATTTAGAGAAACAAAATTTAAAATGTTTAAAGTTAAACTGGTAAATAAATTAATAATAATAATAATAATAATAATAGAACAACAAAAATATTATAAACATTAAAAATAGATCATTGCTATAATCGTAAAAAAATTAAAGATAGTTGTTATTTTTTGCAGTTAACCTGTTGGTAAACAGGTTAGTTGCTATAAACGTTAAAAAAATGAAAGATGAATGCTATAAACGTTAAGAAAAAAAAGATTGTTGTTATAATCGTTAAAAAGGTGAAAGATAGTTGTTATTTTTTGCGTTTAACCCTAAAATATAATTAAATATTATATAATATATAAAATATAATTAAATTTTATAATATGAAATAATAAATGAGCCAAACTTAAGCGACGCTATTCACGAGCTGAGGTTAAGCTTTACACTTGGAAGCTCGAGCTCGGCCTCGACTCTTGGGCCTTAAGAGGCTCGACCTTGGCTTAACTCATTTACAACCCTAGCCAGAATGAGCGATTTTCAACTAAAAGCATAAGGTACAATGCGATTTCCTTATCTTTCATTGTCGGTTTGCGACAAAAAACGAAGTATAATGTCAATAAACAGAGATCATTCTTTAAAAAATCCCTTAAAGAATAAATAGTTTATATGAAATATGCAGATAAAAAAGTTTGCAAATTGATCTAACCTTTGGTAAGTACTTCTCCACAGTTTTGCATTCTTTCAAGAGCAACTGCAAGATTTCCAACTGAAAATACCAAACAATTATCATAATGAACACCAAACATGATGAATTATTCCAATCCAAGATTTTCAAAACATGATATAAGATCTTGAATTGCAAAAGATCAAATAGGATTTAACTTTTCCCGGTTTATGTCTATGATTTCTTTCCATCACTTCTCGTATTTTATACGTAGACCAGTTATAGTTTTTTAGTCACCGAGTTCCCTCAACATTTCTGAATTGAAAGTAGTTCATATGGACAAAGAAAACTGCAATACATAGCAACATACTTTCACTTCTAAACGGTTTTTAAAATTTAGACGATTATTAGAAAGATTTTTGAAGGTTGAGTGGTTTTACAACAGATATTGAAGCTAAGTGACCAGATTAGAAACCAAAGTACGAATGCAATACCATTTATTGCAATTTGAAGTTTTATGTCAATCAAATAAGTTTAAGTTCAAATCATAAAAACTGGTTATACTTATAGAAGAGCATTACCTGATTATCAGGATCTTTCAACAATGTAATGGCTTCTGCAACAGCGTAATGGCAAACATCACATGTGTTTTGCGAGAATTCTTGAGCGTAAGCAACAACTTTTTCGCAGAGATTGACTTGTCCACAGAAGTCTTCCGGTTTGATGGTAGAGATCTCAAGGAAAAATAGAGGTGCGTAGTAATCTACTAAGGTGATGCACTGCATAGAACAAAAACCCGAATAAATTTGGTATCAGACCCATGAAAGAAGCCAACCGTGTGAAACTATGAATCAACCTCAAAGAACCAACATAACCAATGGGTGACTTTAACCGCTTAATTTGTAATAAATCTACCATCGAAGATGCATCTTGAGGAGCTTCTTTGGTCATCAAAGCCCTTTTTTTGTACAAAAAGGTAAAATAATGTTTCAAGATTTAAGCATTTGTCTACAAAAACAATAATCAAAACAACTTCAATTTGAACAAAAGAATTCTTAAAGTTGTGTGCTTATTTACTTGGAAATTAGAAGGTTTCTTTCAACAAAACCAATTTTTGCAGTGCCCACACACTTTCTCACTCCAAGATTCTAACATAAACGCGTTAAAATAAAGACCACACATTCAACATGTGCAAACCACCCTTCTTTAAGCACTTCAAATGTGCAATGCACATCAAGTATGTTTATCGAATTCCCAAAACTTCAGTTTCTAAAAGCGATAACAATTAAAATTCGAAACAACCTTTGCTTATTGCATTGGTTATTGACCGTCAAAGGTGGTACCCATGTGTATATTCCGTCTTCAAGTAGGTCTGTACTAGAGGTGTGCAAAACTCGAGACCAGGCCATAAAAATCGACAAACTGTACCAGAACGGGTACTAGATGATTCGGTTCTTAATTCCAATTTTATCAAGTTTTTGTATCCGATTTCAGTTCAGTACAATTCAATTCAGTCTGGTCCGTTCCGGTTTTATTTTATCTTTGTAGAAGTCAGGAAAAAAAAACATTCCGAAACGAGTACCATCCGGTTTGGTTTGGTTCTCGGTTCCGGTTTTTCCCATGTTTTAGGCCAGTCCAATTTTGGATTGTTGCACAACCCTGTCTGTATCCATTGGCAAACCGAAGGAAGACACACACATGCATACACTAAAAGAAAGTAAGAACACAGAGTGGATATGCTGGTCAAAAATCCCGAATCTGCCACTAATCATCCTACACTTATATTGTATGTAACTATACAATATAAAGTAAGATTTCCGTCAAAAACCATGTGTCAAAACTGATAGGAAAAATAGTTGAAAAACAAACCTGTTGCTTAAATGAATGTAACTTGGAGCAAGATTGGTGAAGAATGGAGATAATCTCCTGTTGGGTCTTGTTTTGTTGAAGGTAAAAGAGAGCTTGAGTGGTATATTCTTCACACAAATTGCACAAATTGTCGTTCTTGCCAACGTTTCCTAAAACGCTAGATCTTTTCTCGGTTTTTGATCCCAAAACTACAACGATAAAAGATGTCATTGTTTAAGAAGTGTTTTAAAAAGACTCGATTTAATACATAGCAATAATAATAATAATAATAATAGATTCTTTTGAATTCATTTAGAGATATCAATATATTCGTTAGCTGACCGCTTAAGAAAAAAAATGTAATTAATAGGCTTGTAGGCTTGTAGGTGTTAAACTGGATTCCAGGTCAAGAGTTCGAGTCCCATAGTGGACCACGAAGGTGTAGATAGATTCAAGAGTAGGATTTAGATGGTGTGTGTTTAGCCTTTCCAAAAAAAAGGAAAAAATGTAATTATCCATGGAGTTTCGGTAACAATTACAAAGTATTAATAAAATTGTTTATGCCCCGCAAGATAATTTGGATATTTGATGCAATAAGTACTTGTTCATCAAACCTACATTTCCTCCGAGATCGGACCTTGTTTTAGTTATAACCAAACAACTCCAAATATAGTTCAAATAAACTATTTACCAAATCATACATCGCGTTTATATTTGTATATAGAGAGAACATTTTATGCAAGAAACAACCATTGTAAAGCAAGATTTTCATGCTCTAGCTACCAATATTATGAATTTGTTGTAAACATATTCAAGTCTTTTAAAAGAAATACCTGAAATCATAGACATCTTGTTGGTCAAGGTTGCGGTCAACTCTCGTGCATCACAGGCCAAGCCGGCAACCAGCAAAAAAACAAAGATCAGCCCAATCCTTCCACCCATTTTGCCTGAAGTGACTGCCAAAATGGATCACAAATACAATTCAACAATATATACACACATACTCATACACATACAAAAATACATATACATAGACATCTACATACATACATATGTCTACGTGTGTCTCCATAGTATGTGCATACATATTTGACATGCAAATATATACGTTTATGTGTGTTTATACAAAAAGTAAGCAACGGATGAACCAAAACATAGCGGCGCTAATGACAAGAAAGTTATCTAGTTCTTTTTGTTAAAAGAGATTCATGAGTCATGTGAGTTGTGACTATTAGTAAACTTTTGAGATAAAAGAATCAACATAAACAACTCAAATTAGGTAAAATATATAGAATCGTAGAGTTCGATTCGATTCATAATATGTGAAGGTGATTCTATCAAGAATCAAATTCCCTAGTGCGAAGGTCTTGTTTGATTTCCAGCAAGAGCCTCTTAAAAAGGTCTGAAGTCTAAACTTTAGATCTATTATAAATTAAGACTATTTGTTTATGTTTAGACTTAAGGTATAAACCTCTAAATTTACCTCTTAAAATTAAGAGGAAGACTTTGGTCTGAAAAAAAAATTAGGAGGGTCTTTTCTTTATTTTTAGGTTGTGTTTGTTATTTTAAGAGGTAAATGTCTGAAGTCTGAAAACCACGTCTGAAATTAAGAGGTGGACTTAAGATCTGAAGTCTGAAGTCTGAAAACCACATCTGAAATTAAGATATGACAAGTCTGAATTTAAGAGCTGACCATAAATGTTTAATTTTAATAAATTGGTTTTTTATATTTTAGTAAAATAAAATATCAACTTAAATTAAGATTTCAGACTTCAGACAAAAGTCCACAGCTTAATTTCAGACGTGGTTTTTAGACGTTCTAACCTCTTAAGTCTGAAATGTAGCAAACAGTCTGTTTTGAATTAAGATCTGAAATCCACTTAACTCTAAAATGTAACAAACAGTCTATTTTCAGTTTAGATCTGAAATTAAGACTTCAGAGGTTTTTAAGAGGTAATTAAGTCAAAACAAACACACCCTTAGTGTACAACCTTAATTTATATCCTCCAAACAAACAATCCTAAGATCACCTCTTAATTTCATATTTCAGATCTTAGGACCACCTCTTAATTTCAGATGTGGTTTTCAGACTTCAGACATTTAAACAAATAGCTCCAAATACTATTTGTTTTATAAGGTTAACTTGCTTTTTAATTTCAAATTTATGGTAAAACTTATTGGACAATTTGCAAAAATACTAAAGGGTCTCAAGCAAGGACAAATAGTAGAATCTTGTTCACATATATTAATATTTGATAGCAAATAGTTGCTTAATGCCTTAATCCAAAAAAAGTTGATATCCTTGTCGTTGACACCTCTCTTAGTCGCTAACTCGCGGTCCCAACGATCGTTTGGGTTTATATATTAATTGAGTTGCAAAACCAAAAATACTTTTGTATAATTTAATTTTGAAAGTGCTATGAAGGAACTTCCAATATCAAAATCTAACTTTTACTTTCTCAAAAAAAAAAAAAAGCAAATAAACACACGAAATTGTTCAACAAGGATAACAAAAGTATTGATTAAAGAACCACTAATTTACAAATTGATTGATTTTAGAACTGCAAAGTCAAACAACACTCAAAACACTAATTCATGAAAAACCCATAACTTAACTTGCATTAATTATACTGTTCAATTGATGATCATGAAACAAAACTAGAAAAAATGAATTAACGAACCCAAGCTTTAATTCTTGATCTGGGTTTTCCTTAAAGATCAAAACTTTAAACAAAAGTCATAACAAGAAGAAGAACCCAAAGAGCATAATTAATAACATCAATAAAAACCCACAAATCTTGAGCGAAAACAGTAGCTAAAGATGAAAAACAACCCTATTACAAGTATAATCCATGATTAAAATTAGCAAAAAATAAACGAAAAAGAGTCCATACCTTGAACTAGAGATGATGGATCCGAACGAAGGTATGATTGATTGGTCTAACCAAATTTTTGCTTTGAAGTAATGTGATTTAATTGTCTATCACAAGGGAAAGTGGCTAATTGATATAGGCAAAAGAAAGTCTACCCTACCCATTGTTGTTATATTCTGAAAAGTGCACATTTGGGTCCCTTATCTTTTACCGTATTTAAATTGTACTCCTTTAAGATATAAAAGTTTACTATACAAACCCTTCTTTCCTGAATTCTATTTACTTATCTATAAATACTATTAAATCTATAATCTATCTATACTATTAAAAGGGTAACTATACTCATTTCTGGTGAAGCCACGTGTCATCACCATAAATCGACACGTGGCATTTATAGATTTAAAAATAATAAAGAAATAATAAATCAAATCTATCCAAATCTAATATAATCCACTTTTAAATTCAAATCAAATCAAATCAAACAAAATCTAATATTCTACTAACTTACTAATTAAATCTATCCAAATCTAATATAATCACTTTTAAATTCAAATCAAATCAAACAAAATCTAATAATCTACTAACTTATTAATTATAAGATAATATAATAAAATTTTAAAAAATATATATAAGAAAATAATTACTCTTCATATATATTTAGAAATATACAAAATTAATAGGTCAAAATAAATAATAATATCATCTTATATACTTTTGTTTAAAAAATAATATTTATATCTTTATCTTTTTATTTATTATATTTTATATGTATTAAAAATATCCGCGTAATACGCGGGTAATAAACTAGTAAATACTATTAAAATAGGAACTAAATTGCCACTTGTCATCTTTTCATAATGTCAAGTGGCATCTTCTACTAATGACAAATGTTAATTATTATTTCAAGATTAAATTAAAAATCTTAAATCAAATTACTTTTAATATAAGATTATGATTAAATACTTAAATCCCACAAAATCATAACAAAAAATATTAAAAAAAATTTGATTAATAATTATAATAACAAAAATAATACTAATAATAAACTTTAAAAGTATTAATGATTAGTTTTTTTGGTTGAAAAAATTTATACATAAATTAGTTTTAATAATATATATTAAATATCATTAGCATTACAAGTTTGAACATTAATTTTTTATTTTAAGTTTATAGTTTTAAAAGACCAATTTTATTAAAATTATCCATGTAATACACGGGTTAATAAACTAGTTAGTTTTTAGAGTAAATTACACAAATGGTCCCTGTGGTTTGGGGGTTTTTGCTGTTTTGGTCCCTAAAAGTTTAAAATTACACGGATGGTCCTAAAATCCCAAACCTTTAACACTAATGGTCCCTGCCGTCAATTAGGGTCGTTAGGCCAGTTAAGTCACAAGGGCATTTTCGTCATTTTCGTCTCAGGGACCATTTACGTAATTTTCTAATAGTTTATATATTTTTGTTGTTTTTTTCTAATTGACTTTTATTCAATTGTTTTTTCTAATTGACTTTCATTCCATTACATCCAAAACAGATTCATGGAGCGAACACAACTCTTTACATCTATCTATTCATGATTCTTCTGCGTCTGCGTCGATTAAGCTCCGATAGATGTGCAGCTACGGCGGACATATACTCCCTCGTCCACACGACAAATCCCTCTGCTACGTCGGCGGAGAGACGCTTATGGTGGTTGTGGACCGTCAAACCACTCTACTAGACCTCACTCATCGACTCACCAAAACTCTTCTCCGATCATTTTCATCATCAACGGTGTCATCTACAGAGCCGTCGTCGTTTACACTCAAATATCAGCTACCATCGGAAGACCTTGATTCATTGATCTCTGTAACCACCGATGAAGATCTCGAAAACATGATCGAAGAATACGAGAGGTTGAATTCATCCTCCGCCGTGAGTAAATCCTCACGTCTCCGGTTATTCGTTTTTCCGACGAAACCGGAATCTGTTTCTTCAATCGGTTCGTTTCTAGAGAATTCTAGTAAAGTAGAAGATTGGTTTCTTAACGCGCTAAACGGTACCAGTTCAAAGTTTTCTGATACTTCATCGGTGAATTGCTTATTATGTATGGAAGACGAGATCTCTCTCCATGAGAAAAAAGATGTTAATCACAAAGGTATCATCGGTGCAAATCTCAAAGAGTCAAAGGGAATAATTCGGGTCAAGATTACGTAAATGGTCAGGTCAAATAAAAAAAAACAAATATAAACTATTAGAAAATTACGTAAATGGTCCCTGACGAAAATGACGAGAATGCCCTTGTGACTTAACTGGCCTAACGGCCCTAGTTGACGGCAGGGACCATTAATGTTAAAGGTTTGGGATTTTAGGACCATCCGTGTAATTTTAAACTTTTAGGGACCAAAACAGCAAAAACCCCCAAACCACAGGGACCATTTGTGTAATTTACTCTAGTTTTTATATTGGAAAAACCTAGCAAAATTTTCTCGTTTTCGCGATTAAGTTCCTAAATTTTTTTGATTGTTTATGTCCTTAAGTTATTTTATCTTATTCAAAAGTATATATTTTTGACCAGCTAACTGATGAGCCAAAAAAACACAACCGGTAAAACAAAAAGTTTAGAGAATTAATCGCTAGAATGATGAAAGATAGTGAATTTTTTCTAATATTAATCGAGTGAAAAACCAATGGTTACTTTTTTGGTAATCTGTCAAATAAGTTAAAAGTATATATTTTTAAATAAGAGAATAATACTTTAGGAAGTTGAAAAATCATTAAAAAAAATTTAGAGCTTTAATCATAAAAATATAAAATTCCATTAGATTTTTTCAATATTAAACCTACTTATTAATATGGTATGGTATGAGATGATATATGTATTTATATAGTTACCAAATGACTTGTAACCTAACGGTACCAATGTATTAATGGACACAACAAGGTTGAGGATTCGAGTCTTATTGTGGACAAATGTGTAGATTTAGGATTAGATAAGTGTGTGAGTTCTGCTGTTAAAAAATGTGTATTGTATAGTTTAGTTTGATATAAGTTAATGATTTAATAATTATCTAACGCTTTAAAAATTAAAATTATTAATAGTTTCATCATCTGCATTTGTTATGCTTCTGATCTTTTCTATGTTTAATGTGTATATTATCGATGAGATTATATAAATTCATTGAAAAAGTAATATTTAAAATTATCATTATATAATTGAACTTATTAAAAGATGAATAGTCTCTATTAATTGTTTTTGTGGAAATATAATTTATATTTGAAGAAAATGTGGGGTTTTATCAAATGTTGAAGTCATTATAATTATAATTATAATTATAATTATAATTATAAATACTAACATTTACCAAGTAAATGGTACTATTCATAAGCTATTCATATGAATAGTAATACTTAAATCATAATATATATTTTCTTTGGTGTATTTTTAACAAAAAATGATGTAGATGATATGGTAAATAAATTTTTGATTGTACTTGATGAAGACCATGAGGTCTTGTGTTCAAATCTTGGCCTTACTCCTATTTAATAATAATTTTTTCTTTGTATCTCTTTATAGAATATATTAATTTGAAATGAGATATTTAAACACTTAATATGTTTTTACTTTATTTTAGGTAAATAATTCTTCATTCTATTATTTTCTTATATCAATTATTAGGATCATGCTCAATTATCATTAATTATTTTGACGAGAATATAAATATGGATTTGTTAATTTTTAGTGTCGTCAAGAAGATAAACATTATTGGTATTATAAATATTGTAAATGATAATTTTTATTATATCATTCGTTAAGTTAATATTTTATAGATTTGACTTACTGATTGAGTTTGTTTTAATAATTTACCTGTCATATTAACAATATTAGTTAATTATTGAAAGTTAATTTTTGTTATGTCTAAAATTTTGATTAAAATGCAAGGATACAAATGTAGTATATATTCATATCTATACACATATTTTGATTAAACTGCAAGAATATTTTTGATGTCTTAAATTTTGGTAATCATTTATCAAATAAACAAATATCTATAAAACGTCAAACTCATGTTATATCTTTAAAGTCCATCAAACAAACACATCTGGCCTATAATTTGAATACATTTAAAACTATTTTTAAGTGTTTTTCCATCCGCCGCAACGCGCGGGCATGAAAACTCGTCCACAACATATATACAATAATATTATTGTTCTATCCGTGTTTGTTAAGTAAAACTTAATAAACGAATATGAACAAGTCTCCGTTTGTGTTCTTATGGTTTTATTTACGGTCTTAAAAATTTTAATTTATGGTTGTATCAAAATGCAACCATATGAAATAAGATTTGAAAAGAATATGAGGGGCAAATTATTAAATTAGAAGCTTTATTAAGGGATAGAGTGGAATAACCTAGGAAGATTCTTCTTGTGATTAACGACCACGAGATATCAACAAAATAACAAATGGATAAATATTTCTATAGAAAACAATCATAAATTAACAGAAAACTTGTTTATATACTTCCATATTATGAGGATGTAATATATAATTGTTTGTATAAATTTTATATGAATTAAAACTTATAATATATAAATATTAATTTATATAAATGTTAGTTTTTTCAAAAAATTGTAAAATGATATATTTATCATAAACTACTGTTTTATAGTCTTATTTATATGTGTGTGTATAAGAGAGAGAGGAGTACCAAGACCGCGCCCAAGCGGCTCCGCCACCTCAGCCCCACCCCGCCGGCTACACCATCCCCCCCAGGCGGCCCCGCCTCTTCCTCTCCCCGGCCCGGCTTCCCCTCCCCGCTCCCCCTTTGTCTTTTTGCGCCCTAACGGTCAATAGACCGTTTGAAATTAAAAAAAAAAATTTAATAATTTTTTTTCCCTATAAATATATCTTCATACACATTCATATTCATTCACTTTCACCACTTTCATCTCTTCCACACACTTTCATCACTTTCATCTCTCAATCTCTATACTTTTTAAAGTCATGGATCGAAACACCGGCAAACAACCCGCCGCAAGTCGAAAACGCGGCAAACAACCGGCTTCTCAATCAAACCCTTCTTTCCGCCCACCGCAAAATTTTACGGATAATTCGGCACCATACGTGCCACACTTTTCACCCCCCAATCCACAATATTACCAACCATCCCCACCCAATCCACAATATTACCAACCATCCCCATCCAATCAATATTACCAACCATCCCCCCCCAATCCGCAATATTTCTCGCAAAATCCACCCAATCCGCAATATTCCTCGCAATCCCCACCCAATCCGCAATATTCCTCGCGAGAATTTCACGAGGGTTTCGAACCATTTTCTTATTGGGACCCCGCATCTAGAGACGAGGACGACGAGGAGACGGTACCCGAAACTCAACCCGTCGATTCCGACGATTCCGAGGAGGAGACGATTCCGGTAAACACCGCGCCAACCGGGTCTACACGAAAGGGTCCAATGAAACCGAAAATGTGGACCTCCATCGAAGAAAAGGCTTTGGCAGAAGCCTGGATCGATATTTCCGAAGATCCAACTACCGGAAATAATAAAAAACGTTCAAATTTTTTGGGACGAATCCTCGAAAATTTTGATAGCCGAGTTGGTGGAACTAGCCGCACCACCCACCAACTTAATTCAAAGTGGAAAGACATGAACCGTAATTGTACAAAATTTGGCGGCATGTTTAACAACAATACGATGCAGCGACGGAGCGGGGAAAACGATTACGACGTTTTCAACAACACCCAAGAACAATACAAGGCCCTCAATAAAGGTAAGTCGTTTCCACACCAATCGGCTTGGGAGGTGCTTCGACGTCATCCAAAGTGGAACCCCGTTCCACAAATGGATGATTTTGTTGAGCCGCAAAGAAAGCGGACCAAAACTTCTGAATCTCACACGATCGGAACACTGTCTTCTGATGCGGCATTTTTAGGTGTTGACATTGATGAAGATGACGAGGGCGACGCGGATCTTCAGCAGCTTGAACGACCACGCCGCAAACGGAAAAAACCAGCATCAACATCAGTCGACCCAGAGATGCAATCAAAATTCGAAAGGATTTCAACATGTCACGAGAAAGATCTTGAAGATAAAAGACGTCACCGAGCACGACTTGAAGAATTGAAACAATCAAAACAACAAAAAGAATTGGAGTTGAAAGAGAAAAGATATAATGCGTACATTGCGGCACTGAATGAACAACAACAAGAACGTGACTTGGATTTTTTCGTTCGGTCACACGACCATCTGCAAGGTACTGCTTTGGAAGCCGTATTGGCCCGCAAACAAAGCATTGCGGAGCGTTGGGGATGACGACTATAGTTTCGTAATTTTTTAGTTATGTAATTTTTTTAGTTATATAATTTTTTTTAATTATGTAATTTTTTTAATTTTTAGTTTCGTAATTTTTATTTTTTAGTTTCGTAATTTTATTATGTAAACTTTTAAGTATTTATGAAATTAATTATTTTAGATTTAATAATTGTTTTCTTAATTAAAATGTTAAAAAAATTAAGAAATATGGAAATGTTAAGAAAGATGGGTATTTCCTAGTTCAAAAGGTGGAGAGAGAAAAGCTGATGTGGCGCTGACGTGTACAGAAAGATGGGTTTGGGAAAGGAAGGTACTCCCACCTCTCTAATAATTGTTTTTTTTATCATCCTTATAATTTTTTTATTATATTATAATTATTATGATATTAATCCGAGTTAATCCAAAAATATAATATTTAAACTTTTATTATAATTCTAATATAGTTAATAAGAATTATTTTTTTAATTATGTTATAATAAACAATCATAATACTTAATTTTGTAAATTTTGGTTTAAATTAAACAGTCATGCATTCAAATTTTAACAAAAAAAACCTAGAGATTATTTTAAATGATCTTTTATTTTAATATAGTATTCTATATATAAAGATTTGTTTATAATAATTACTAAAAAAGAAAAAACATATATACTATTTATATAAATGTTTCTTTACAATAATTACTAAAAATATAATTTTTTAAAAATGAAAATTTTAAAATTATAAATAGATCACACATGTCAATAAAAGGTTTTGCCAAGTATAAAACCCTCACTCCACTCCCCAATGTAACGTAAATGACACGTCAAGATAAATATAATATAATAATCTTTAACGATTCCCGATGCAAACACACGAAAATCTTGATAAAATTAAACTTTAATTTACATAATAAGTCAGTATAATCCCTGTTTATATATACATTATCCGAAGTATATACAAGCCACAAAACTATAGCTACATCTAGTAGGATAGCTAAAGTCTCCTCGGCAGCTGACGTGTGTAGCCTACTTTGGTCCAGCATGCCTACTAACACTCTGATCACCTAAGATGCACACATCTCAAACACAACGGGTCAGCTAATGCTGGTGAGAATACAATGTTTAGTAGTACGATTATTAAAAGCTCAATAATAAAATTTCATCGTTCTTTACTGAACATTGTATGAGATCTCACATATATAGCTCATAATAGGTACTCATCCCGGTGGAATAATCCATGTACCCAAATCCCTAGACCACACAAAGTAGTCGTCAGGAGCTCAAAATCGGGAGCGACCCGACCCCTGCCCAGCCGTACGATTTATCACGATCTCTTGGTAGCTCAAGTGTCTTAAATCTCATATTATAAAACACAGTCCTCAATTAAAATTCAGTATTACATGCAGGATAGTAAAACTCATAATAATCTCATAAGTAAAGCTTAGTAAAAGATCATGCAAGTATAAGATGAATAATTGTACATGTATCTCAAAAAAAATTGCAAACTCACATGGCTCGAAAATATCACTCCTCAAGTCTCGGTTTTCTGCCCGTAACCCAACTCTATCAACATGAGACTCTGTGAACACAATTTAATAACCCATTATCACAAACACAACTCAATAAACTCATTACACAATTCCCTACTATCTCATATAAATCCTAATACCCGAACACGTAACCCGAATACCCCAAACCCTAACTCCTGTACTCGGTTGCTCGAATCACGGTTGCGCCCAGGGGGTCACGGTCACGCTGACCATCGCGCTCCGTGCTCATCACATCGCTGACCGATCTCGACCCGAGTTTGTCCACAAGCCACAACCGCTAGGCATGGCAAAAAAAAAACCCATACCCGGCGGGGAACCCATAACTCGACCCCGATTTGACCGGGGATGGGGACGGGGAATCCCCGATTTAAAATAATGGAGATGAGACGGGGATGAGAGACACTTTAATCCCCGACCCCGATTATGTTTTATGTTTTAATATAGATTATTATATATATTTAACTTTACAATATAAATTATTCATTACATTTTATATAATATATTAAATATTATCGTATATGACTTTTCTATAATTTAAAAATACTATTGTTTTTTTCATTTTAGTGGTTTTATAAATCTTTTTGCAAACATTTCTTTGTTTTAGTTTCATTATAAATTATAAATTATATATGTAAATAACTCAAATATGTTTGAATTGATTTGTTTTAAAGTTTATTTATATTAATTTTTTTTTACTAAATTGCTATTTGTAGTTTAAACTTAATAATCTTTTAGGAACTTGAAAGACCCAATTTCCCGACGGGGATCCCCGATTGGGACGGGGATGAGGATGGAAACTCATTCCCCGACGGGGATGGGGCCAGGGATGGGGGAGAGGATTAAGAAGCGGGGATGGGGATGGAAACTGAGATCCCCACCCCGCCCCATTGCTATGCCTAACAACCGCCTTCGACCCATCGTGGCCCGCGATCAGGAGATCGTGGTCGTGCTCACGATCAAACGATAACATATATGCTTTGATTTCCCCAATCGATTTCCAACCCAATATAGTCCACAAATTCATCCAATTTAACACCAAAACATATATGAACGAGATTCGAATAACAATTAACACGTAAAACCCATATAAATCAAGCTCAACACTTACTTGAACTTGATGAAACAAGTTGATGAAGACGACTAAAGATTATATATGTTTTGGTTATAACTCAGTTCAATACCCAATATTCGATCTCGTTAACACTAATCACAAGTTTATATCCCCAAGCTCTTAAATGATCAACAATTAACAATATTATAATCTTTTATAAAACTCATTCTTATAACCCGACTAACTCGTAATCCCTTCACGTGCCGATTCCACGTTTTTCTCATTTAATTATCCCAACTCGATATAACTAATAAAATAACTCAATCAAATAATTCAACGTACCTTACTCAAAATTAGGATGTTACACCAAGTGGCATTCCTAATTATACGACATGTGTCATCTGTTTACTATTTTTATTAGAATAGATAGAAGATTAAAAGTATAATATATTAAAAATACAATTAAATAAAAGTCAAAATATTTTAATGGATATAAAAAAATAAGTTAAAATAACAATGAACTAAAAGTTAACATCGTATTTTCATTAAATATTTTTAATACGATGCCATGAATGCTATGTTTAAAAAGAATATAAAAAATATATGACATTAAGTTAATTTTTAGTGATAATTACAAAAATAGCCATTTTTCATATGTTTATTTACTTTTTAGTCATTTTATATACATTTTACCAAAATAGCCACACTTTACGTTACTAAATTTACGTGATAGCCACAATTTACGTGATTTGTACTTTTTTTTCATTTTTTAATGCATTACGTTACAAAAGATGTCTGGTCACGTAAATTGCTGTACTTTACGTGACCATTTTTGCTCCTTTCCCATGAATGTTTAGTGAGATGTCTTGTCACACCTTACGTTACCACATTTACGTGATAGCCACAATTTACGTGATTTGTACTTTTTTTCATTTTTTAATGCATTACGTTACAAAAGGTGTTTGGTCACGTAAATTGTTGTACTTTACGTGACCACTGATTTGTACTTTTTTTCATTTTTTAATGCATTACGTAACAAAAGGTGTTTGATCACGTAAATTGTCATATGTATAATTTGAACCAAATGATATTTTTTTACTTAACAATGATATTAAAACTATTTAAAGAATACTTTTATCATAATAATGATATCAAAAGTTAAAAAAAAAAAAGATTCATAATAGAATAATTATATTCAAAAGCTTTCAATTTATAATTATGTCATTATAAACTTTTAATTACGTAAATAAATTGTTTTAAAAATTTTAATTAGATTTTAGGTTATCTCAATAGATGTAATATCAAAATAGTTCACTTCAAAAATAAATAAATAATAGTATTTGTCATATAAGCTATTTAATCTGTCAATATTTAATATAATTACTCAAATAGTCTAGAAGAAAACATAAAATATACAAATAAAAAATATAGTTTTAAAAAGATTATTAAGATGAATAATTATTTATATAAGGAATTAGTGATATAAAAACATGGTTTTCAATATTTAAACTAAATTGATTAAAAATCAATGAGTAAATAATAAACTTTCGATTTAGAATATAGGAGAGCACACGTGGCGGTTTATAAATCCAACTAAAATCCGAAACAAAATTAAAATTGAATACGAAATTATCAAAGTGACTCCTATATACATCTAATATATGTGATTGCCAAAAAACAAATTCTATTACAATAACTTTCAACTTTCACAAAACAAACAATTACTTATACTACGAAATTAAAAATAAGCCATGTACCACAACGACTAATTAATACATTTATTATTATATGTCTTTCCGCTCAGATGAAACCCAATTAAATTTAAATTATGGGTGCTTTTCGAGCGAGAAGTTCTCCAACTTGATATTGTCACCATCCGTGAATTCCAACAACATCAAATTAGGTTAGGGAGATGAGTTTCGTGATCCGCTTACGCTTTACTCTTGAACCTTAAACTTTAACCATTTGCTGTGAAATCATTGCTACCACATTAGGCCTCGTTGGCCGTCATGAACAAAAACTTTTAGCATTATCGTAAAAATTTCCATCCACCAAGCACTCACAAATTGTTTGTAACATGAAATGAAGGAAGAATGTTTATGAACAAATGTAACTTTGTTATTTATAGATAAATGTTTGACATTAATTGATAAGAAATAATAACCTTAGGATAGATGGAGGGTTTTTACTATTAAGGTAAAATTAATTAAATTTAAGCAACATTAAACCAATATTTAATATCACATTAAATCAATTCTTCAAGTTGGGAAAAATGGATAGTCTCTTATTATTAACCAATTTTTTGAAAACTAAAACAATATTTAGTTTGATATTAAAACAATTAAGTAATTATTTAGTATATAGGAGAAGTGAAGACATTAAAAACAATTATGACATGAATATTTATAACATGAATATTTATGACATGGACTCAACTTTTATATATATATACTAGTCATGACGGCCCGTGCGATGCACCAGGCTAATTGATTTTTATTTAAAATATTATGTTATTATTAGAAACTAGTTTATGACCCACGTATTACGTGGATATTTTTTATTAAATTTATTTATATAAAATGTATATGAGTAAAAATAAAAACATAAAAAAATAATAATTGTGTTTATTTTTTATTATTTACAGATTAAAAAATAGAGTATATTTATCTTTTTTAAAAATATTAAATTGTATTTATCTTTTATTTTTATAAGTTGTAATTAACTTTTTGGTGAACGTAGAGGTGACACGTGACATTTGATGTTTTCCTTTATTATACATAATAATAATAATTTCCACAACTAATTCAAATTATTACATTTGGATCTAATTATGATTATTATGGATAATAATTATAGATATTTATTTTAGGTAAACACTAATTTTAAATGTTACAAAATCTAATTTATTACTAATTAATTAATGAAAAAAATAAAGTCAAAATTCAATGCAATTAAGTTAAGGTGGAAAAATAAAATTTTCTTGTATTGTAGAAGTGACATGTGACATGAATTGTTTTGTTTTATTATAATATATAGGCTAATCAACCCATGTATTACATGGGTTGATTTAGAAAATATATATTTTTTAATATTTAAATAAATTATTATAAAATTAATATATAATTAAAATAAAAAATTGAAAGCTAGTTAAATTAAAGATAAAAAATACTTAGTTGTTTGATATTAATTAAAAAGATATTATTATATTGTATTATTAAAACAGATAATATGTGTTTGCAAAAAATATTTCTTTTATTTCTATTAACTTCAAATATGAAATATCAATGTAAAAACAAAAAATTTCAATTATGTGAATGTGTATATATTTTGAAAATGATAAAATATAAAAATGGAATATCTGAAAATCAACAATCAAAATTTATCATATTCACAATTGAAGTTTTATCAATTAAATTTTAAATCTTGTTAGCAATATAAGTAACAAAAATTTTTAACTTTATTTACTACACATCTACATTTAAATTCAAATTTTTCCATTTGAATTTAACTATGATCATTAAGGATAATAATGACACATATTTATTTTAGGTAAATATTAATTCATTAATAGAAAAATTAAAATCAAAATTTAATGTAATTAAGGTAATGTAGTAGATTTGGAAAATGAATTTAAAAAATGGCATAAGTATAATTATTGATTTTAATTAAGGGTATAAGAGACATTTCATAAATAATTATGAGTTGTCATTAATCTGGATCATTGATTTTTTTCCATCCAATGGTCCAGAAACTCCAAGTGGTTTTCTTATTATATATAGTATAGATGTATGTTTGTTAGAATCATATCAAATTGTATCGTCAAACAAATTTGTGTGCATAATCAACTACATTAAGACGATACAAAAGGTGTCATAATAGTAATGAAAGTAATTTGTTAAATAGGGTAAATTAAAGGTTGGTAATTAATTAATAAGAAAATGAAAAGGTTGGATGGTTTTGTTATCATAAGAATTTTTAAATATCGAGTATAAAATTAAATAGAGCATTTTTATGGCAATTGAATGGTTTATGAAGTATTTTTTTAAGACATTTATTTCAAATAAAATAGAGTATTTGAATTACATCTTTAGTATATATAAATAAGTGAAAAATGTAAGAAATTATTGACATTAATGGGTTAAATAATAGTCATCTAACAATCAAGTTAGAAAATGGTATTCACTAAGTGCTTAGAAACGTATCAAATTGTTGTGCATCAATAGCTTTAATAATAGCAATTAAGTAGCGGTGAATACGGTTGACTTCGATAAAATGAATTCAGAATGTTTTTGTTCAACAATATCTTGTATTTTATGAAAACATATTCCCATCACGAATGAAGTCACGAACCAATAACATAATTAATAATTGATTGTAAATTACCAATTAATTATGGATAAATATGCACATAAAAAAGATATTCATGATATAACTATTTCGTGTAATACAGAATGATATAAAAAAGTTATTTAAAATATTAAAATTTTTATTTGAACAAAAGTTTTATATATATAATCACTATAACAGAACGCCATGATATAGATATCTATGAATATATTTTAATGTATAATGCACAAATTAATATTTAAATTAAAAAACATTAATGATATTTAATATTTTATGTATCGTAAAAAAGATTAAATAAAATATTATTATTATCCCGATTAAATTAAAAAAAATATGTATGTATGTTAATGGTCGCTATTTAAAATTCACATGATTTTTGTTATATTTTAACAAAATGATTTTCATATACATAAATAATAAACTGTTTATTTTTTGTTAAATGAACTCAAAAGACTCTATTGTACTATATTATTTATTTATAAAAGAACTCAGTTATATAATTTTATTACCCTTATATCTAGAATTCAAAGAAATCAAGTATATCAAAATTTCCTTAATAAAAATATGTATTTAATTATTTATGTTAATAGTCACTATTGAAAAGTGACATGGTTTTTGTTATATTACAACAAAATGATTTTTAGATACATTAATAATACACTCTAAATATCTATTTATAAAAGAACTTCAAGGACTCTATTATATTATATTCTTTATTTATAAAAAACAAAAATAGTACAACCTTATTATATTGCTTTCATGTTAATAGTAGTAAAAATTTTACATGTCTACTAACCTTATATATATCGTTTTTTATTTATTTTATAATACCTATAATTCCATTGATATCATAAATATATAAATTCACGTCATAGTTTTAATGGGACTAAATATTATTAAATCTTAATTTACTAAATCATTAAAATAAAGAAAAAAATGAAAATATCAATTTCTTAATTCAATGATTTAAAATGCATGTACTCTATCAACATCGCCATCTTCAAAATTAATAAATAATTAACTTGCTAGTTATTTTTTTATAATTGTTAGTCCATATTATAAATAGTAGTATCAAATATTAATTATTCAAAATAACATTGTAATTCATATAGAATGATGTCATCATTTTACTTGTAATCATGTTTTAGTTAGATAATGATAGACCCAGTCGTATGAGTATCAAAAATAACCCAAAAACTCTATATAGATAGGGCAGGTGGGATCGAATCCACAGGGAATGTTAGGTTGCTAAACTAGTCTGAAAACTGTTTGGAGTGAGTTTGAAATCATTTGCTTTTGAACTAATTTCCTACTGTAAAGTACTATTGTGGCATTGTCACACACAAGAATTGAATTTAAGAAGTGTCACTAGAGGAAAGAGGGTGTTTGCTTTCTCGTTATACATACTACGGTAATTCAGAATGTTATGGATTCCATTTACATGAATTGATACGGATTTACAACTTATGCTCCGGAGACAACGTATACCACTCTATTGATTGTCTTCCTCCCCTATAGAGAGTGGGCACAACCAATGACATGGATATCAACCATTCCAGATACACTCATTGTCTATTCACATCTATTCATACAAATATTAACCCTGTTTAGTTTCCATATAAACGAATTGGTTTTCACAACAAATACTCTTAAGACGAAATATGCAACGTCTATTAATTGTCTTCCTCATATTAATGAGCCGGCACAACTAATGATATCACCATACCCCGTTATATACAATACCCATTGATTACAACCATTCATTCATTCACAAATAAGATCCACAACTCCTTTAAGCACGAATGGAAACTAAATTTAATCAAACATTCATTCAAACCATAGTGTTCAAACTAGAAAACAAACACCACAAAGTTTTTAGCCAAGCATGGCTTGAATTAACTTACTAACAATGTCAAACATGGATGAAAACATTAAAGCTACCGATAATGTGTAAATATAATCGATCGGATGTCAATGCTTGATCTTCGTTTGATTCCTGTTGCTTTTCTCCTCTGGTTCGCCTCCCAAAATCTCCCCTTTGTGTGTGTGGAACTGCCAAATTGCGAACCCCTTTCAAAATGGTAACTCCTGTCCTCAAAAACTGCAGCTTTCGCAAAACTGCCGCACCAGCGTCGCCCCTGGCGTCTGGGACGCTGGCTTCACTGCACAGGATGCTCAGATTCTGTAACATGGGTTTTTGGGCGTTGTCTTGGCGTCTGGGACATTGGCTAGGACGCCCTGCACGAAATCCGTCTTCCAAGCTGCCATTTCCATTACTTTCTTGTCAAGCAACTGAAATCATAAAAACCTACATTAGCAGTACCAATTATCTCACATTTACACAATAATACATAGCAAAAACACATGAAAATAGCAGTGATTATATCACTGATCAAACCTCCCCAACTTACACCTTGATCGTCCCGAACAAGGCATCAAAATAGATACAACAAGGATTAAACATTTGAGTTTTCCAACTTTAAAATCATGAACTTGTGAGATGATAAAAACAGTGAGTGATCAAAACCCGAATGCTAACATGTTCAAGCTATGGATCCCTCCTTCATAATAAATCCCTAAACATTGACTTTTAGCTCAAGGTTACGAGTTGCGTCACTTAAAGCCAATTGCACACTTTATAGTTGAGCACTTTTCTGCTCTTTTTCTTTTGATTTTATGCTAACACTTATAACCATGACTTTCTAGCAAGTTCATGTAACAGGATTTGGGTCAATCGATCCCAAACCAGACGGTCTTAGGTGATTAGGCATGACGGTACCCCACGGACTTAATTTCCCAAACTTACTAGGCCACGTGTTAGCTTATTCAACTCTTTCTTTTCTTTTTCTTTTCTTTTTTTTTTTCTTTTCTTTTCTTATTAACTGTGCAATCATATATACTCTCCCCATTATTGCCGTCAATACCAAGGATTTACTAAAGAAGAAACCAACCAATATCTCTCATGCTAAACACTCACATTTAATCATACTCATTTTTCATCACACCAAAAGCTACTTCCTTTTAAAACTATCAAACTCACGGTGCTTACCCCTCTTGAACTCTCATTTTCACACTTTGCACAAAACCAATCATGTATAAGCAGTGAGGGAATGATCATGATACTACCACCACAACAAACAGTTGCAAACACAAACTAAACACCTAAGGAAGTTACTAAAACTGGAAAATGCAATAAATTAAACACGAAAATGAAACGAAAGTACCTGGGGGTGGAACATCATCTCATCTATAATGGTGGCCCAAAGATACCACTGAAATAGGCTGCAAAACCTTGCTGATCCCGCATTTGGGGCGTGGATGGAGGCTGATGAAACGGTGCCAAAGCAGGATGCGGCACTGGGCTGACCGTGCCCCTGTCAATAGTCTCATAACTTGGAGATTGGTACCTATCAATCGGTGTGTAGGGCAAGTTAGCCCTATAATCACTGTAATGCCTCAACTCATCCTCGTACTGCCACTGCTGGCTGTACATATAAGCATTCAGGAATGTACTAGCCCGTACACCTAGGTAAATATCATCCAACTGCCTCCTTTGCGCTCCCACTTCAGACTGTAACCAGTTGATTTGCCTCTGCTGCTCCTCCATCACTCTATCTTGCCTTTCTGACCTCTCTCGCTGCTCATTTCTCATTCCAGTAACTTCGGTGCTCAAACTAGATAACATCTGTACAATGTTGCTTAAATCTCCTGCCTCACCTCTCCTAACGGCTCTGCTTTGCTGTCTCTCTGTCCTCTCCTCCTCGGGATATGGTGTCACTACACTTTTCTTCGTCTCAGTGTCATAGATCTCATACGTCCTCCGCTTCTCTCAATACGATGTCTTTCATAGAGCTGACCTTGATCCATAGACTACTCTCTTTGATGAACTTAGCTGGGGTATTGTAACATCCTCGGATTTAAATTTTTATTTGAAGTTATTAAGTTTAAATTTGTAATTTAAGTTGAATTATGAAAGTTAGTACGAAATTTGAATTAATTATAAAGTTTGTTGTATTATTTGGAAATTTAGAAATTTCAATTTATTTAAGTGAAAACAATTATTTAAGTATTAAGGATAATAAATAAAAGATAGAAATCTTTTATTTTATAAATCAGTATTTAATGGGATCTGATGAGTTGAGGGACTAAAGGTGTTAAAATAGGGAATTTTGGAATAAAAGACCAAAGGTCTTTCATTTTCAACCAACACTCCCTCTCTCTAGAACTCATCTCTCGGCTCTCTCTCTCTATAAAATTCGAAGATCATCAAAAAAAAAAAAAAACTTGGATTTTGAAGCTGAAAATCTGGAACAAGATTGCTAGGAAGGAATTATAACATCTGCAATCATCGAATTAAGGTAAATATCTCTTTAAATTTCGAATTTGGGAACATTTGGTTCGGTTTTTATATGAACCGAAAATTAGATTTTGGAGATTCAAACACGGATGCATGTGTTATATAGTTAAAGATTTGTTTAAATCTAGTGAATATGAAGCTACATGTTAAATCTCAGTTTCTGATTCAGCTTATAAGTATAATTTATGGATTTTAGTGTGTGTTTTAGTGTGTGTTCGATGGATGAACAAAAATGGTTAAAAAGGATGTAAATTGGTATGAAAGTATGATAATATTAGTGTTAAAGTGGTTGAAATCAAGTGTATTTTAGTTGGTATAATTTATTTCATGCATTGAATAAATATGGAAATGACTTAGAATTAAATCTGAAAAATAGTTGAATCAAGAACAGATTCGAATGGTCCGAAATTCGGATGTTCGAATTTAAGGTGTTTTCGAATCTGGCACCATTCGAATCTAGGCTTAGTTCGAATTTGGCAAGTAATCCGAAATGGCTTTTGATCCGAAATGTGATAATCAGAAATGGCAAAATTTTCTAAGTGTTTGAATTTTGGATGGGGTCCGAATTCGGTTGGGGACCGCATTCGGATATGGTCCGAATTTGCAATGATCCGAATTGGGATGCATGGGGGATCCGAAATGGGGGTCCGAATTCGGGTGGGGTCCGAATTCGGACATAGATCCGAATTGGGACTTATATATATATGTGGACCGAATTGGGATTTATGTGGAATCCGAACTGGGGGTCCGAATTCGGGTGGGGTCCGAATTCGGACATGGATCCGAAATTGGGATCAAAAATGGTAAAAACTTATAAAATTAAGTTTTATGAAATTAAATAAGTTATTGACACAATGTGTTGTTACAACTGAATTAACAGGTCCCTTGTGGTGTTGTTTAACCCACAGTGGGGTACTTTGTGGATCCGGTTGAAATTCCGAGGAGAACTAATATTAATCTGGAGTTTAATAACGCACCCACTGTGAGTACCTTTGATTTTAACATTGCTGCATCTGCATTATGTTTGCATTGCCTGCTGAGGCATGTTGTTTCATGTTCGTTTGGCATTCTACTAACATGCGTTTATATTGATGCACATTCATATTTGTTGCATGTCCGTTCATTTGTTGTGCATCTTTTCGATGGACCTGCGTGGTCGCATCTGTACTCTGATGTTACTGTGCTATATGACCAAGAGTTTGACACCTCTGTGGTCAGGATAGACAGTAGGTCATCCCCGATGTAATGTCTGCCTCAGATGGTTGGTTGTTCTTATGCCGAGTGTCAGCTCGAAGGAGCTGCGGCTCGGGTTTGCGTACTTGGAGTACGTGTGGGGTATACGGTATGTGTTACCGCGGTTACCCTGGGTGGCATCATAATGATTTGTAGAATGTGTAAAATCATATGGTATTCACTAAGCTTTAGCTTACCCCTTTAGTTGTTGAATTTTTACTAAAAAGGGAAATCCGCTGCGGGACCGTCTAGCTAGGACGTTTATTGAAGTGACTTGAAGATTTCCACTGTTTATCTTGGTATTTGTTCTATGGAAACAATGTTGTAATAATTTTGGGGATGCTGTAATACATTTGGATTTGTAGACTTAGATGTGTAACCTATGTAGCACCATAGGGTGTTTGACACATTTGTATTATTTTATTATGTATTTTGCTTCCGCACTTTAATTAAGGTATCAGATCATTATATATCTGTTTGTTGGTGAATAATCCTGGGTGAATGGTAATTGGTGGTTAATGTGGCAAGGGTGTCACAGCGTATGGTATCAGAGCAGTAGTTTGAGATTCAAGTGTCTGTGAGGTCTTGGTCTCAAACATTAAGTGTTGACATGTAGTGATACTAAGTAATGATCTGAACTAAGATAGGTTACGATCTAGTAATCATAAGAATATTGACTATCATACGGGACAATTGGGTGGTGTCTATAAATAAATGACATGTTACTAAATAAGTTATGTGTTTCATATTTCAGAACATGTCTGGAGGAGGAATGACACCAGAAGAGACGAGAGAAATGATGCTAGCCATGATGGCTGAGCAAAATCGGATGATTCAGGACCAGTTTCGGGCTCGAAATGAGGCCGAAGCTAAACGAAGAGAAGATAAGAGAAAGAATAAGGAAAGAGAGGGAAACGATGACGAGCAAGGTGACAACACTGGGTCATCAAATAAGCCCAGGGGTTGTCGTTTCAAGGACTTTAAGGGAAATGGAGCAGTTGAATTTACTGGATTGGGTGATGCTGTTACTGCACTGGAGTGGATAACAGCTACAGAAAGGACTTTCCGAATCAGCGATTGTGCTGAGAAGGATATGGTCCGATTCGCTACTGCCATGTTCACCAAAGACGCAATAATGTGGTGGAACTCGATGGTGAATGCGTTAACCTTGGAAAGAGTATCTGTTATGACATGGGCTGAGTTTACTGATATCTTCACTCAGCAGTATTGCCCGGCCGATGAGCGCCGAAGATTGGAGGCTAAATTTATGACACTGATTCAGGGGACTAAGTCTGTGTCCCAGTATGCCGTAGAGTTTACGAGGCTGAGTTTGTTCGCGCCTCATCAAGTGGATACCGAGGAAAGGAAAGTGACCAGGTTTGAGGCTGGTCTTGATTTGGAGATTCGAAGGGTGATGAGCAACGTACGCTACCCCACATTTGCTGGTTTACTGGAAGCCGCCAGGAATGTGGAACAGATCTTGGGTATGTCGGGATACGTGATGGGGTCCGCTGCTGCTTCAGTCAACCCAACTCAACCTTCACCACCGAAACGCCAACGCGAAGGAGGTTATTCTGGTTCTTCACGATCATCGCAGTACTCGCCGCAACAGTCCTTCCGTCGACAGTCTAGTTCTTCCGGTCGTGCTCGTGCATACTCTATCAACACCGAGCCACAGTATTGTAACAAGTGTCATCTGGAACACTTCGGCAAGTGCACCAACGGGCGTGCGTGTTTTTGCTGCGGAGAGTTGGGCCACTTTCAAAATGAATGCCCACGGAGATCTGATGCTTGCCATAAGTGTGGAGTATGGGGGCACTATAGTCGGAATTGTCGAAAGAATGCTCCAGCAGTTGCTGCTCCAACATCAACACGATCTTCAGGAGGTTCAAGCGGTGGTTCAGTTAACCGAGGTCGGGGTCAGTCACAAAGGGCACCAGCTCGTGCCTTTCAAATTACTGCAGAAGAGGCTAGGGAAAACCCGGAGGTGGTCACGGGTATGTTTATTGTAAACTCTTTTCCTGCACGAGTTCTTTTCGATTCGGGTGCCAATCGCTCGTTTGTATCTACTATGTTTGCACAACAACTTGCCATGCCTTTGTCTAAGCTATCTGCTGTACTAGATATTGAAACTGCTAGCAACACCTTAGTCAAAGTAGATCATGTATACCGTAATTGCACTTTAGTGATTGAAGATGTAGTCTTCAATTTGGACTTGATTCCGATCGAGTTCAGTGAATTTGATGTAATTATTGGGATGGATTGGTTGATAGAGAACGAAGCCCATATAGTGTGTAAGAAGCGTATGATCAAGATAACTACTCCGGAGGGGTGTGAGATCTGTATTTATGGGGATAGGAGAAGTGGGGATCTGTGTTTGTTGACTGTTACAAAAGCTCGAAAGCTTGTTGCAAAGGGATGTGACGCCTACCTGGCATATGCTATAGATGCCAAGGCTGAGAAGAAGACGTTGGCCGATGTGCCTGTTGTTTCACTATTCCCGGATGTGTTTCCGGAAGACTTGTCTGGCGTGCCGCCTGAGAGACAAGTGGAATTTAGAATTGATCTGATCCCTGGAGCTGCACCGGTAGCTCGTTCTCCTTATCGCCTTGCCCCAACCGAGATGAAAGAGATGATGACACAACTCCAGGAGTTGTTGGACAAGGGCTTTATACGACCAAGTTCATCGCCGTGGGGAGCCCCTGTTTTGTTTGTGAAAAAGAAGGATGGTACAATGCGAATGTGCATTGATTACCGGGAATTGAATAAACTGACTGTTAAGAACAAGTATCCGCTGCCGAGGATAGACGATTTGTTCGATCAATTACATGGGGCGAGTGTCTTTTCTAAGATTGACTTGAGGTCGGGATATCATCAGTTAAAAGTTAGAGAGGAAGATGTGCCTAAGACAGCTTTTAGGACACGTTACGGGCATTACGAGTTTCTGGTCATGCCTTTTGGGTTGACCAATGCCCCGGCTGTTTTTATGGATTTAATGAACCGAGTTTGTAGACCGATGTTAGATAAGTCGGTGATTGTGTTCATCGACGATATTCTGGTGTATTCAAAGTCTGAGGCCGAACATGCTGATCATTTAAGGGAATTGCTGGAACTGCTAAGAAAAGAGAAGTTGTATGCCAAGTTCTCAAAATGTGAGTTTTGGCTACAACAGATTCAGTTTTTAGGGCATGTGATATCGGGGGCCGGAATTTCTGTAGATCCAGCTAAAGTAGAAGCGGTGAGAAACTGGGAGCCGCCTCGTTCAGCTACTGAAGTCAGAAGTTTTCTGGGGTTGGCAGGTTACTATAGGAGGTTCATCAAAGATTTTTCTAAGATTGCAGTTCCTCTGACTGCATTAACAAGGAAGAATGCACCGTTTATATGGGAAGCTGTGCAGCAAGAAGCATTTGAGATCTTGAAGAAAACGCTTAGCGAAGCACCGATACTTGCTCTACCGGAGGGCAATGAGGATTTTGTAGTTTACACTGATGCTTCAAGACTGGGGTTAGGCGCTGTACTGATGCAGCGAGGGAAGGTTATTGCTTATGCTTCGAGACAGTTAAAGCAACACGAGAAGAATTATTCAACTCATGACTTGGAGTTGACTGCAGTTACGTTTGCATTGAAGTTGTGGAGACACTATCTCTATGGAACTAAGTGTCAGTTATACACGGATCATAAGAGCCTGAAGTACATATTTAGCCAGAAAGAACTTAACATGAGACAGAGACGTTCGATGGAACTAATAAAGGATTATGACTGTGAAATCCTTTACCATCCTGGAAAGGCTAACGTGGTAGCCGATGCTTTTAGTCGCAAAGCATATGCCAAGGATTGTTGTTATATGCTGACGTCTACTATGCTGACCTCCACTATTATTGATGATGTCAAGGCCGCTCAAGAGGAAGCCTTGAAAGACGAAAATGTTGGTGCTGAGGATATAAAAGCACAGATTAAGGATATGGAAACAAGTGAATCGGGTTTGAAAGGTATATATGAGAGAATCTGGGTGCCAAAGTATGGAGGCATGAGAAATGTGATAATAGAAGAAGCTCATCAGTCTAAGTTTTCTGTACATCCCGGGAGCACAAAGATGTACAACGAGCTGAAAGAAGACTTCTGGTGGCCCGGATTAAAGAAAGATATCGGACAGTACGTGGAGAGATGCAGAACATGTCGGTTAGTGAAAGCCGAACACTAGCAGCCTTACGGTAGTTTACAACCGCTTCCCATCCCGGAATGGAAGTGGGAGCATATCACTATGGACTTTGTCACGAAGTTGCCGAAAACTAGGCGTCAACACGATGCGGTATGGGTAATCGTTGATAGATTAACCAAGTCGGCACACTTCATTCCAATAAGAGAGAGTTATTCACTGGAGAAGTTAGCTCAGATTTATGTGGCTGAGATCATTTCTAGACACGGAATACCGAAGTCCATTGTATCGGATCGGGACAGCCGATTTACTTCCAACTTTTGGTCGGCTTTACAAGAAGGGTTAGGAACGAGGATAGCAATGAGTACGGCTTACCGTCCGCAAACCGATGGTCAAAGTGAAAGGACTATCCTGACACTTGAAGATATGATGCGGTCGTGTGTGTTGGACCTTGGTGGTAATTGGGATGACCATTTACCATTGATAGAATTTTCGTATAACAACAGTTACCATGCGACAATCAAGAAAGCGCCGTTTGAGGCATTGTATGGGAGAAGATGTAGGACTCCTACATGTTGGAGGGAAACCGGTGAAACGCCGATTGCTGGGCCGGCATTATTGCAAGAAACAAATGAAAAGATTCAATTGGTAAGACAGAATATGAAGGCGGCCCAGGATCGTCAGAAGAGTTATTACGACAGGAGGCACAAACCAATCAGTTTTGATGTGAATGATTGGGTATATTTGAAGGTGTCACCTATGAGAGGTGTTACACGTTTTGTAAAGAGAGGAAAGTTGGCTCCGAGATTTGTCGGACCATTCAAAATAACGAGAAAGTGGGAAACCAGTCATATCGTTTAGAGTTGCCGGAAGAAATGTCGGGCATACATCCGGTGTTCCATGTGGGAAATCTCAGGAAGTCATTCACTGCCGAAAATGAAGATTGGGCAGATCACACTGAATTGCAAATTGATGAAAGGCTCCGGTATGTTGAAGAGTCGGAGTGTGTGTTAGACACGAAAGTGAAGAAATTGAGAAGTAAAGAGATAGAGATGGTGCTTGTTCATTGGAAGCATCACAAAGGAGCAAATCATACGTGGGAGCCTAAGTCTGAGATGTTAAAGAAATATCCGCAACTTTTTGGATCCGAGTAACTTCGAGGACGAAGTTTGAGCGTGGTGGAGCCCATGCTGTAACATCCTCGGATTTAAATTTTTATTTGAAGTTATTAAGTTTAAATTTGTAATTTAAGTTGAATTATGAAAGTTAGTACGGAATTTGAATTAATTATAAAGTTTGTTGTATTATTTGGAAATTTAGAAATTTCAATTTATTTAAGTGAAAACAATTATTTAAGTATTAAGGATAATAAATAAAAGATAGAAATCTTTTATTTTATAAATCAGTATTTAATGGGATCTGATGAGTTGAGGGACTAAAGGTGTTAAAATAGGGAATTTTGGAATAAAAGACCAAAGGTCTTTCATTTTCAACCAACACTCCCTCTCTCTAGAACTCATCTCTCGACTCTCTCTCTCTCTAAAATTCGAAGATCATCAAAAAAAAAAAAAACTTGGATTTTGAAGCTGAAAATCTGGAACAAGATTGCTAGGATGGAATTATAACATCTGCAATCATCGAATTAAGGTAAATATCTCTTTAAATTTCGAATTTGGGAACATTTGGTTCGGTTTTTATATGAACCGAAAATTAGATTTTGGAGATACAAACACGGATGCATGTGTTATATAGTTAAAGATTTGTTTAAATCTAGTGAATATGAAGCTACATGTTAAATCTCAGTTTCTGATTCAGCTTATAAGTATAATTTATGGATTTTAGTGTGTGTTTTAGTGTGTGTTCGATGGATGAACAAAAATGGTTAAAAAGGATGTAAATTGGTATGAAAGTATGATAATATTAGTGTTAAAGTGGTTGAAATCAAGTGTATTTTAGTTGGTATAATTTATTTCATGCATTGAATAAATATGGAAATGACTTAGAATTAAATCTGAAAAATAGTTGAATCAAGAACAGATTCGAATGGTCCGAAATTCGGATGTTCGAATTTAAGGTGTTTTCGAATCTGGCACCATTCGAATCTAGGCTTAGTTCGAATTTGGCAAGTAATCCGAAATGGCTTTTGATCCGAAATGTGATAATCAGAAATGGCAAAATTTTCTAAGTGTTTGAATTTTGGATGGGGTCCGAATTCGGTTGGGGACCGCATTCGGATATGGTCCGAATTTGCAATGATCCGAATTGGGATGCATGGGGGATCCGAAATGGGGGTCCGAATTCGGGTGGGGTCCGAATTCGGACATAGATCCGAATTGGGACTTATATATATATGTGGACCGAATTGGGATTTATGTGGAATCCGAACTGGGGGTCCGAATTCGGGTGGGGTCCGAATTCGGACATGGATCCGAAATTGGGATCAAAAATGGTAAAAACTTATAAAATTAAGTTTTATGAAATTAAATAAGTTATTGACACAATGTGTTGTTACAACTGAATTAACAGGTCCCTTGTGGTGTTGTTTAACCCACAGTGGGGTACTTTGTGGATCCGGTTGAAATTCCGAGGAGAACTAATATTAATCTGGAGTTTAATAACGCACCCACTGTGAGTACCTTTGATTTTAACATTGCTGCATCTGCATTATGTTTGCATTGCCTGCTGAGGCATGTTGTTTCATGTTCGTTTGGCATTCTACTAACATGCGTTTATATTGATGCACATTCATATTTGTTGCATGTCCGTTCATTTGTTGTGCATCTTTTCGATGGACCTGCGTGGTCGCATCTGTACTCTGATGTTACTGTGCTATATGACCAAGAGTTTGACACCTCTGTGGTCAGGATAGACAGTAGGTCATCCCCGATGTAATGTCTGCCTCAGATGGTTGGTTGTTCTTATGACGAGTGTCAGCTCGAAGGAGCTGCGGCTCGGGTTTGCGTACTTGGAGTACGTGTGGGGTATACGGTATGTGTTACCGCGGTTACCCTGGGTGGCATCATAATGATTTGTAGAATGTGTAAAATCATATGGTATTCACTAAGCTCTAGCTTACCCCTTTAGTTGTTGAATTTTTACAGGAAAAGGGAAATCCGCTGCGGGACCGTCTAGCTAGGACGTTTATTGAAGTGACTTGAGGATTTCCACTGTTTATCTTGGTATTTGTTCTATGGAAACAATGTTGTAATAATTTTGGGGATGATGTAATACATTTGGATTTGTAGACTTAGATGTGTAACCTATGTAGCACCATAGGGTGTTTGACACATTTGTATTATTTTATTATGTATTTTGCTTCCGCACTTTAATTAAGGTATCAGATCATTATATATCTGTTTGTTGGTGAATAATCCTGGGTGAATGGTAATTGGTGGTTAATGTGGCAAGGGTGTCACAGGTATTCTCAGCCATTGCACCCTTTACCTTCAGATACCTGGACAACAGCCACATATGGGGTATTACCCGTCTCTCGCGTGTGTTGTACATATTCCATAGATCGTCCATCACAATCCAGGCAAATGCAGTGGTTCCTCCCCTGTCAGTAAGGCATGCATAATACTCACATCCTTCAACCTTACCTTGATCAAATCCCCCGTCCTCGGCAAGATATTTGTGATCACGATCTTATGAAGTACCTTGGCCATCGGCTGCAAATCACCTCGCTTGAAATCCCTGTATTTAGACACCCGTTCTCTTGGACGGTCGAAGGCCGCCATCACCTTTCTCAACCAGACCTCAAAATACATCATCCCAGTTCCGGCTAAATACCCTTCGGTTCTGTAGACATAGGCCTGCCTCTCTCCGTCCTTTATACACCCGGTATCCAAAGCAAAAACTTCCCTTAAATCTGCGGCTGTCATCCGAATCTCCGTATTACCCACTATGCCGATCAAAGTGTAGTTACAGTCGTCAATCCCTCTACCGAGTCTTAGATTTGACATCCACTCTGCTACCACAAACGGATACAACTCCTCAGCTCCTAAATCCAGAACTTTCTCCCAGCCCGGTGCTTGAAACAATTCTATCACACCATAGTTACCGAACTCATCTTTATCCAGCTTCTTCTCATAAATGAACTTTGTGTCCTCCCCCCACTTTTCCATAAACAATTCTGCCCTGATTCTCTCATCATGTTCGGACAAAAGCTTTGTTGAATCCCATACAGCAGGGGGCGAACATCTGGTGTGGCTGAAGCTGTTTTCTTTTGTTTTGCTATGCTCTTTTGCCTTTGAGATGACGATGCTCCCGACATGATAAAACCTGAGAAGCACAGACAATAACCGCAACCAAAATGGTGAACTGTTAGTATCACATACTCGTTTACACACATATCACCCGCAGCTCACAACATGGTTCCCTGTCATACATTCATCTAGCATATGCTAAAAGTCACCAAAATCAAAAAATTGGACACCCCCTCCCCAACTTAGAGGGAAGTGATGTCCTCATCACAAACAATGCATCTAGGCAACACAGATAAGCACAAAATAACAGAACCATGACAAGGAAACAACAAACGGCATCCAAACATATCATAGACGGAGCAAAAGAAAGAGAGTATCAAAGTTAAGTACACATAGAATTGTTTCATCGCCACACACGGCGGAATTAACCATCAACCAAAAGAACCAAATTGTTTCAACCCACAAACCACTAAACCAAGTCCCGATCCTCATCACGCATTGGAGCTTGTTCATAATACTTCGAGCCTGCACCAAAACCAATCCAGAACCCTCGACCCCCTACTGCTGGATCTTCCTTAGAGTCTCCCTCCTGGTCTCTTTCTTGCGGCACTGGTGCTGGTGGTGGTGTGACACTATGCTCCCCTTCTTTGTTCGCTGTCACCAAGGCTACTAGCTTGTCCAGCTTTTCGGTGTTGGCTTTTAATGTTGGTAGCACCACAGTGTGTAGTGTGTGGTGAACCTTTGCTACCATTGTAACTAGTTCCTCCGCTGCCTTGATGAAATCACCCGGGAATATTGATGGGAAAGAAGAAGTGGCACCTCCATGAAATTGTGGTTCAGGAGTGGGAGAACGTGGTCGGATTAGCTTGGTTTCAAACTTATTGACTTGATCTCTAATAATTGCAAAATCTCCTGCTCGGGTGAAGGACATTCTGCCAAACAAAGCTCTGGTGAAAGCGCGTTCATTGTCCGGAATCAGCAGAGGGGCAGAGTTATATGGAATGGCCCCCATCAAGTCGAATAAGTCAGATAGCAGCCTCGCATGGGCCAGTTCCGTCCTGTGAGATAGCAACACCAGATTCCAAATCCAAAGAGATCCTAGGCTTCCCAACTAACAGAGCATTAACGACGAACACCTCCTTTACTTTGATACTAGTCGTGTCGGGATTACGGGGCAAGATGTTGTAAAGAACCAATTTCCAAACGACCTTAGCCAGAGGCTTCAGATCCTTCCTATGGAATGTTGTGTAAGTCCTCGCTTGAGTTGGTGTCAACTCAAAGATGTTCGTGAGGTATTCTTGCCACATCTCCGAATCGACAACAGGCATCTCTTTCATGCTTTCCTCGTCCCACAACTCAAAATGGACGGGATCATCGTCATGATCCACGCCACGGTCGAAACTCATAAGCTGCTGTATTTTCTCGGCAGTAAGCTCAATCTCATGGCCTCCTACTACGGCTTGCAGAATCAAAGAACCAGGTGCTCCATCCCTTCGTCTCTTTACAGTGGCACAAAACTCTTTCAACGCTTCAGGGTAGATAACCTCCTTTTTCCAGTCAATTGCTTCCATCCACCCCATCTTGCTAAAGCAATCAAGTATACCATAATCCTTGAATTCCTCGCGGTTGACATCTCGTTCAAAATAAAAACGTACATCAACTTCCACCAGTATAGTTTCAGGAGGAGTTGGTGTTGGTTGAGGGACAGGGGTTGCGTGAGATGATGAGGAGGACACTCGTTTTGCCTTCTTCCTGGTGGCTGGGGTTGCCGCCCGTTTCCTAGCGGATGCTCGTGTCATGACTAAAAGAGTTATACAAAGAATGTCAGACGCTATTCCCACGTGATGAGCTATATGAACACCATGAATGCTTGCGAGAATGATGAATGGATATGCAATGCACCCTAGTGTCAACTAAGCCTTGCTATTTACAGCGAAACCCGATGTGGGTTGTGACCGTTTGCTTTAAACTCACCCATCATAATGTTCGATGTAGCAACCACTTTGCTCAATAGATCACCCTTCCCCAACTTAGTTGTAAAGGGAGGGGCCACTACCTTTATTCTTGAAACCCTACGAACATAACCACTAAACAATCTCCTAGTCACAATCATACACAGTCAACACTTGAATACATGCATAACGACCACAAAGAACATCTATTGACAGTCATGACAACTCAAAACCACTTCATCCCCTGACACACAACTTGCAAGCAAACCCTAGCTTCCGGAATAGGACCCCTAACTTTGTTAAACCGCAAATGTGCATGACATACATGAAATACATGAAGAATAGAACTATATGCACACATGATCAACATATAATATCAAGAATCGCACACAAGCCTACAAAGTGCCTTAATCGGTTCATTAAACTCGCAGGAAAGTCACAAATACAAACGATGAACTAGAGATGATTACCTGATCAATGGATGAGAGGAAAGGCGTAAGGAACGACGATGATGATGCTAAAAACCGTTCAGCGTTCGCAAGAAGGAGAAGGGAGCGTTTGAAAGGGAGAAGAGAACGGTAGGTGGGAGTAAATGAAGCGGACTAGAGGTTTAAATGATGATAAGTCGCTTAAGCGTCCTACCTGGCGTCTAGGCGGTCTCCAGCGTCCGTGCGGCTGATTTCAGCGTCCTAAAGACACTCATCTTCTGTTTCATAATTTATTCTAGCGTCTCAGACGCCCACTCAGACGCCGCTTCTTCAAACGCACACATGCCCCCGTCCCCAACGTCCTGCTCAGCGTCCCAAACGCAGGCCCAGCGTCTGAACTCCTCACTGAGCGTCTTGAGGACGCTCACACTCTGTTTGCTAATTAATTCGGGCGTCCCCAACGCCCACTTGGACGCTGGTGCTTCAAATTCACTCAACACTCGTTCTAAAAGCTTTCCAACTCCCATTTGCTCAATAACGGCCACTCCCGCTCATTTCCAAATTAAAAACACACATTAAATTAACTAAACACAACTTTAAACAAACACAAAAACAACCATTTTCGTATGGAACACGACTATACTTAGCACGTATAGCAAGCCTTTAAACCACCTAATTACTTAGATGGACGAGTTTAGTCTCGTGAGGGTTTGCAGTGAATATACCCACAAAATTCATACATGTTTTACTTACAGAGATAAGTCGATTGGCGCTTTGAGAGCCACTACCTCAATCAAGGTTGCTTGATTACCGTCAGTGCTTATCGGGCCTTCAACATACATCTTAAGCCTATGGCCATTCACAGTAAACGAATGTTCATGCTTAAGATCCTTGACTTCCACAGCTCCATTTTCATATACTTGAATTACCTCATAAGGTCCCGTCCATTTACTCCTCAGCTTACCTGGAAACAATTTAATACGTGAGTTATAGAGCCAAACCTTATTACCCACTGCAAAAGTCTTCCTCCTTAAGCATTTATCGTGGAAATGCTTCGTCTTTTCCTTGTAAATCCTCGCACTTTCGTATGCCTCCAATCTGATTTCTTCCAGTTCTGCCAATTGAAACTTCCTCATTCTTCCTGCATCAGAAATATCAAAGTTAGCATTTCGAATTGCCCAAGTAGCTCTATGCTCTAACTCTACAGGTAGATGACAAAGTTTCCCATAGACTAATCTATAAGGTGACATTCCAATGGGAGTCTTATAAGCAGTCCTGTAAGCCCATAGTGCATCATCTAATCTCAACGACCAATCTTTGCGATTAGGCTTAACAGTATTTTCTAAAATCCTTTTGACTTCCCTATTAGACACCTCAACTTGACCGCTCGTCTGTGGGTGATAAGGAGTGGCAACACGGTGAGTTACCTCATAATGTTTCAACAAGGTGTGAAACTGAAAATTTTTAAAATGAGTTCCCCCGTCACTAATAATAGCTCTGGGAATCCCATGACGTGAGGAAATGTTCTTTTTCACAAATTTGCACACCACCTTGTTGTCATTGTATCTCGTTGCCTCAGCCTCAACCCACTTAGAGACATAGTTTACGGCTACCAAAATATATTCAAAACCAAAAGAGACAGGAAAGGGACCCATAAAATCTATTCCCCAAACATCAAAAATTTCTACTTCTAATATGGGGACCATGGGCATTTGATCTCTCTTAAATATCCCCCCAACCTGTTGGCATCTCAGACAAGACTTAACATACTCATATGCATCTTTAAACAATGAAGGCCAAAAGAAGCCACAATCTAACACTTTATGGGCTGTTTTCTTGGCACTAAAATGCCCCCCACATGCTAAACTATGACAATGAGTAAGGATATCGAGTTGGTCCATCTCTGGAACACATCTTCCAATCAACTGATCAGCACCAATCTTGAAAAGATCAGGATCATCCCAGATGTAATACTTGGCTTGGGCGTAGAAACTTTTCCGCTGCTGTGATGTCCAATGGCTTGGTGTCTTACCTGTCACAAAACAATTAACCAAATTAGCAAACCACGGTAATTTAGACACAAATAACAGCTGTTCATCAGGAAAGGATTCCTTGATCACTTCATTGGAATTTGGAACCAACGTGGGCAGCCTTGACAAATGATCAGCCACCACATTCTCTGACCCCTTTTTATCCCGTATCTCCAGATCAAACTCTTGCAGTAATAAAATCCACCTGATCAGTCTTGGTTTGGCATCCTTTTTGTTCAAGAGGTACTTCAATGCACTATGGTCCGAGTAGATTATCACTTTGGCACCCCATACATAGGCACGAAACTTATCCAAGGCATACACTACCGCCAATAACTCCTTTTCTGTGGTAGTGTAATTCTGTTGAGCCTCAGAAAACGTCTTGCTGGCATAATAAATCACAACCGGCTTCTTATCAACCCTCTGTCCCAGCACTGCTCCCACCGCGAAGTCACTTGCATCACACATAATTTCGAATGGCTTCGTCCAATCGGGTGACTGCAAAATGGGAGCATCAGTAAGCTTAGCCTTTAATAACTCAAATGCTTTTAGACACGCTTCATCAAACACAAATTCAGCATCCTTAGCTAAAAGATTACACAACGGCTTGGAAATGGTGCTGAAATCTTTGATAAATCTTCTATAGAATCCCGCGTGCCCCAAAAACAATCTCACTCCCTTAACACTGGTTGGTGGTGGCAAAGATGAAATAAGCTGAATTTTGGCCTTGTCCACTTCCATACCTTTCTCAGAAACCACATGACCTAAGACAATTCCCTCATTGACCATGAAATGGCTCTTTTCCCAGCTCAACACCAAATTCGTTTCGGTGCACCTTTTCAAGACTTGCTCCAGATGGTATAAACAACCCTCAAACGTCTTATCAAAGATGGAGAAATCATCCATAAAAATCTCCAACGAGCCTCCTACCATATCTGAGAATATTGCCATCATGCAACGTTGAAACGTGGCAGGAGCGTTACACAACCCAAACGACATCCGTCTATAGGCGAATGTCCCGTAAGGACACGTGAACGTGGTCTTTTCCTGGTCATCAGGGTGAATAGGAATCTGATTGTATCCTGAATATCCATCTAGAAAGCAATAGTACTTCTGGCCTGCCAGCTTCTCAACTATCTGATCTATGAAAGGTAACGGGAAGTGATCCTTTGATGTGGCTGCATTCAACTTCCTATAGTCTATGCAGACCCTCCAACCTGTTACTGGTCTGGTTGCAATCTGCCCATCTTCGGTGTTTATCACTGTCACCCCAGACTTCTTAGGCACGGTCTGTGTAGGGCTGACCCACTGGCTATCAGAAATGGGGTAAATGATACCCGCATCTAACCACTTCAACACCTCCTTCTTCACCACTTCTCTTAAGTTCGGGTTGAGTCTCCGTTGTGCATCCCTTGATGGTTTACTATCAGCCTCCGTGATAATTCTGTGCATACAAATGGTAGGACTTATCCCTTTTAGATCAGAGATTGTCCAACCCATAGCTGCCTTATGCTTTCCCAAAACTTAAATCAGTGCCTCTTCTTGCTCTTTTGTCAAATCTGAAGCTATAATCACTGGCAAACTCTCTTGCGGCCCCAGAAATACATATTTGAGATGTGTGGGTAAGGCCTTGAGTTCCAGTGTAGGAGCCTGCTCCAAAGATGGTTTGTTTGACTCAAGGAGTTTTTCTGGTAACTTCTCAAACTTGACTGACCATGGCGGTTGCTTACTCGGCTTTGTTCCTCCAAACATCTCTTCTAAGCTCATCAACCAACCCCAATCAACCTTTTCTTTCTCTTGGCATGACAATGTGTATCCCAATTCATCCCTGCTAGTCATGAGTGATGCCTGTTATCCTGCTAGCTCATCAAGATAATCAATTAAATAACACTCTGAATCATCAGAGATACTAGGGACAACACTGAAAACATTCAACTTCAACTTTCTATTCCCGAAGGCTAAGTCCAAGGCACCCGTCCTACAATTAATTTGGGCATTAACAGTAGCCAAAAATGGCCTACCCAGAATAATTGCGGGCTGGTTATCCCGACTTCTTTGATCTGAATCTAACACAAGAAAGTCCACCGGGTAATAGAAATCCTCAACTTTTACAATCACATCGGTTAACATGCCCCTTGGAATCTTAGTGGATCGATCAGCTAGTTGTAACACCACATCTGTGGGTGTTAAGCTTCCTAAATCGTGCTGATCGAATAAGTTTCCATGGAGTATGTTAACACTTGCTCCCAAATCTAGCAATGCTTTTTTAATCCTGATATCACCTATAGTAACAGAGATAAGAGGTGAACCTGGATCCTTAAGCTTGGGTGGCAATGAACTTGAAACCACTGCACTTACCTGCTCCGTGAGGTTGATTTGCTTCGGCAAGACCGTAGGATACTTACGCTTTTGAGTGCACAAATCCTTCAGAAACTTTGCATATGCTGGAATTTGCTGCAATGCTTTCACCAGTGGAATGTTGATCCTCACCTGATTGAATGTGTCCCATAGATCCTCTATCTGCGGCCCTTTCTTCCCATACATCGGTCTATTCGGGTCCTCTAGAGCTGATGGGTATGGAGGTGTCGGTTCAGGCTTTGGCTGCTCTTCTTTTTGCACCACAACTTCCTTAAACTGAACTTGCTTCTTCAATTTTACCTCCTTCTCAGATTCTGAATGTGGAGCTTTCTTCCCATCATCTATAGTCTCCTCAACATCACTATCTTCATCTTCCACTTCCGGCATCACAACTTTGTTATCAACCTTCTTACCACTTCGCAAGGTAGTAACTTTCTGCAACTCACTCACTTCGTTCAACTCTTCCACCTCATGTACTGATTGCTTTTCTTTGCCTTTGGAATGAGACAGATTGACTTGGGTTTTACTCGGTAATCTACCTTCATCTCTTTTCGTAAGCTGATCTGCGATCTGCCCCATTTGCTTCTCTAGACTGGCCATTGACTTAGTCTGCACATAGGATTGTTGCTTTAGGTAATCCATAAGCTGATCCATCTTTGAATCCTTGGGAGCTTCATGAACAACATGTTCCTTTTCTTCTTTAGTACCCGATGATGTACCACCATAAAAATTCCTACCCTGTGGATACCGATTCCCTTGATCAAATCTGGGTTTTGGATACTCCTCGGCTCTTTGATCATCTCTCCAACGAAAGTTAGGATGACACCTCCACCCAGGATTATAGGTTTCTGAGTGAGGGTCAAACCTATCTTGCCTTGGTCGAAATCCCGAGATCTCACTTGCTTGCTCCCCTTGCACATGATAGCAAAATTCTGAAGTGTGAGTATACTCCCCACAAGTGACACACATCACCGGTAATCGCTGTTCTGTCTGCTCCTTTTTCATCAAAACATCCAACTTCTTGCTAAGAGCTTCTATATTTGTCGTGACATCTCTTTTCCAAGCATTATCAATTCCCAATACTTGAACTCCAATTGGCGTCTTAGACCCGGCTTGTACCTTTGACCCCTTAGCTAACTGTGCCAACAATTCTCATGCCTCATCATGCTCTTTGGCCAAGAATGTACCCCCCGAGGCTGCTGTGATCATGTTTCTGCTCTCTTGGCTGATTCCATCAAAAAAGTTCTTCACCAACATCTACTTGGGTACCTCATGATGTGGACATGCCCGCAACATCTCATTCAGTCGCTCAAAAGCCTCATGAAATTGTTCCCCCGGCTTCTGCTTAAAACTGGTAATGCTATTCCTCTTTTCAGTGGTTTTACTAATCGAATAAAACTCGTTGAGGAAAGCCCTCTTCATCTCCTCCCAATTATGAATGCTATTAGCTGGTAGAGAAGTGAACCAGTGCTTCGCTTTATCTTTAAGAGAAAACGGGAACAATCGTAGTTTGAGAGAGTCTACAGGTAGTCTTTGCACTCTATTAGCCTTGCAAATTGCTGAGAATTCGGCTAGGTGGTCGTATGGTTCTTCGCTCTTTGTTCCATGAAAATGAGGAATGATGGTGAATAAGTGAGTCTTTATCTCCGGTTCATTCTCAATTTCAGGATACAGAATTGGTGACATATCAGGAACATCACCCGGTCGGTAGTGGGACTCCACAGTCCTCCTATCCTCCGCCATATCTACGTTGGGTTCAGTGTCACTATCAGGTTCCTCTGAATGTATGGATTGCTCTTCTGAATCAGATGTCTCCGGTGTACTTGGATTACCACTAGTCTCACCACTAGGCCAATAACCTCTATGTAGCTTCCTCAATGAACGAGCAGTCCTTTCAATTTCTATTTCGTATTGCAATGGAGAAGTTCGCCCTGAGTAACGAGTATGCATATACCTGAGATACACACACACACGTGAAGATTCTGAACTTTGCTGTTCAGAATGTTAAAGAAAAATGAAAAATACTGAAAATTAAACTAAACTAAAACAAAACTACTAGCTACTATGAACAAAGATATTTACAGAAACAGTTAATCCAAAACTACTTTAACAAGCGCTGCCATTCCCCGGCAACGGCGCCATTTTGATAGACCCAGTCGTATGAGTATCAAAAATAACCCAAAAACTCTATATAGATAGGGCAAGTGAGATCGAATCCACAGGGAATGTTAGGTTGCTAAACTAGTCTGAAAACTGTTTGGAGTGAGTTTGAAATCATTTGCTTTTGAACTAATTTCCTACTGTAAAGTACTATTGTGGCATTGTCACACACAAGAATTGAATTTAAGAAGTGTCACTAGAGGAAATAGGGTGTTTGCTTTCTCGTTATACATACTACGGTAATTCAGAATGTTATGGATTCCATTTACATGAATTGATACGGATTTACAACTTATGCTCTGGAGACAACGTATACCACTCTATTGATTGTCTTCCTCCCCTATAGAGAGTGGGCACAACCAATGACATGGATATCAACCATTCCAGATACACTCATTGTCTATTCACATCTATTCATACAAATATAAACCCTGTTTAGTTTCCATATAAACGAATTGGTTTTCACAACAAATACTCTTAAGACGAAATATGCAACGTCTATTAATTGTCTTCCTCATATTAATGAGTCGGCACAACTAATGATATCACCATACCCCGTTATATACAATACCCATTGATTACAACCATTCATTCATTCACAAATAAGATCCACAACCCCTTTAAGCACGAATGAAAACTAAATTTAATCAAACATTCATTCAAACCATAGTGTGCAAACTAGAAAACAAACACCACAAAGTTTTTAGCCAAGCATGGCTTGAATTAACTTACTAACAATGTCAAACATGGATGAAAACATTAAAGCTACCGATAATGTGTAAATACAATCGATCGGATGTCGATGCTTGATCTTCGTTTGATTCCTGTTGCTTTTCTCCTCTGGTTCGCCTCCCAAAATCTCCCCTTTGTGTGTGTGGAACTGCCAAATTGCGAACCCCTTCCAAAATGGTAACTCCTGTCCTCAAAAACTGCAGCTTTCGCAAAACTGCCGCACCAGCGTCGCCCCTGGCGTCTGGGACGCTGGCTTCACTGCACAGGACGCTCAGATTCTGTAACATGGGTTTTTGGGCGTTGTCTTGGCGTCTGGGACGCTGGCTAGGACGCCCTGCACGAAATCCGTCTTCCAAGCTGCCATTTCCATTACTTTCTTGTCAAGCAACTGAAATCATAAAAACCTACATTAGCAGTACCAATTATCTCACATTTACACAATAAAACATAGCAAAAACACATGAAAATAGCAGTGATTATATCACTGATCAGATAATGATTAAAATAACAGAACATAGCACATTTTAAGAACTATGATATTACTTTTTTAGAAATTAGTTTAACGAATAAAAATATATAACATTGTATTTTAAGTACAAATTTTTGTCATCACCACTGATAACATCAACAAATGAATCATATGTGATTTTGTAACAAATTTCGTGACAAATTTCGGGTGTTGAATTCATATCATTTCATCAAATAAACGCTACATCAACAACACCCAATATTATTAAGAATGAAATGATTTCAAATACATAAATGAGTAGTCAAATGAAATTATCTTAACTCTCGTTTCTCGACTAAGTATAAAATTTAGGCGTCTAAATGACAAAACTTGAATTTCGTTATAGAGATAACCAAATTTAATTAAAATAATATCATATAAAAGAATTGATAAATCATGTGTAAAACGATGAGATAATCATTGATGATCACATGTGAAGAGTATAAGTAAATATAAATCATCTTATCACTATCAAATTTTTATGAAACTTCATTTTTTTTACATTACCATTTGTAAAAACACTCGGTCTTAAAAACATGAGATGACACTATCACCCTTTTTAGTATTCCTTGGTCCTTGTTGAAAATCATCATACTGAAAATAGAAACATAACCATGGAATCTTTAACACATATATGAAAAGAAAACTACAAACTAAATAATAAACACATTCTTGATATCATATATAATCTAAAAGAATCCAAAAAATATAAATATTAAATAGTCAAACAAAGAAGATGAATTTTTATGAGAGAAACACTCGGTCTTAAGAACATGAGATCACACTATCACCATTTTTAGTATTCCTTGGTCCTTGTTGAAAATCATCATACTGAAATAGAAACATAACCATGAAGATCGTTAATCTTTAACACATATATGAAAAGAAAAACTACAAACTAAATAATGAACACATTCTTGATATCATATATAACCTAAAAGAATCCAAAAATTATAAATATAATAAATAGCCAAACAAATGAAGATGAATTTTTATGAGAGAAAGCTAGAAATGTAACAAAAAAAAGCTTGTCATAGGAACCTATTTATAACTTCTAACTCACTTTGGGAAATTGATGGTCATTTGTAGATATGTAATCAATGTTTAGATGTGTAACGGTTTTTAATTAATGTTTAGTATTGTATTTATTGTGATGAGAGTTACAATTTTTTAATTCATTACATAATAATGATCACATGTAATGAGAGTTACAATTTTTTAGTACGTAGTAATGTTTTAGATTTTTATTTTTATTTTTTAAATTTTTATAAATGTATTTATTGTCAATATTTATGAGTTTGTTCTCAACTTTATATGTATATAGAAGATTTATATCTATATATTAATTAAAAAAACTTTAAAGGAAAACAAAGTAATTAGTACTCTCATTTATTACCTAGGACTCAACTTTTATATAATATATAGATAGATATGATGCTAGTTTGGAGTAATTTAAAAGTATTGTATATTAGGTTGATTCTTTGTAAATATGATATGCATATTGTTTATATATGATCGATAATGTATATATCCTTTGTGTAAAGTATAATGTAGATTTTTGTTCTTGTTCTAAATCCGACAAGTGCTAAAGAAAAGTTCAATCATGCACATGTAACGCTTCGAAATGTTATTGAACGATCTTTTTGTATCTTGAAAGCAATGTTTCCTACTTTGAAGAGAATGTCTCCCATTGAGTTGGTTATACAAAGAAACGTAACAAGAGCGGGTTTTGCAATTCACAACTTTATAAAGAAAGAATGCTTGAGTGATCAATTATTTTCTCAATATGATCGAGGTGAAATGGTCACTAACAATGAGGATGAAGAAGCACATACTAAAGATGAAGATGCTGAAGAAGTTCAATTAAGTGCAACTGATCAATTATATATGACTAACTTGCGTGATCAAAGTGTTGGACAACTATAAACGTTTATTAGTGATAATTATGAATTTTGAACTATATGATTTATGCATAGTTGACTCTTGTGATTTTTGAATATATATGACCTATATATCTAGTTGACTCTTATAAATTTTGAATAACAAATGTGTAAATTATAGTTTTTAAACATAATTGATGTATATGCGTTTTGAACTAACATTTTAAGTTTATATTATTTCTTAATATGTATTTATATTTTATAAAGAAATTTCTTTTAATACATATTCAACATACAAAAACAACAAACTTATTGATTCTGTATTCAGTAATCATCATCATCATTATCAATCAGTATCGCAATCAACATTTAGTAACTTATCATTTATGTAAAAAACGACATCCAGTTAATAATAAATCTAGAATGAAAGTTGAAACCAAACAAATGAAGCCTTCGTCCCAACAATGTCGTTGGTCAAATTGTAGATCCAATCACACACGTGATTCTAGACACATACTTATGTTATCTCCAACCATCTTCATTTCTTTCCAACCATGTACTCTAAAACTTTCAACCTAAATTCCTTTAAAGTTTTAGAGTCCTCCATATTTAGAGGAAACTATTCAATTAATCCTTCAAAAATAATCTACATATTTGAAGAAATGAAGAATACCATTGGAGCTCAACTTTCTCCAAATTTGATTAGTAATTCACATTATAAAAAGGCACTTATAACATCTTTATAGGGGAGATTTTTTTAAGGGTTAAGATCTTACAATAGCAATCTACTTTTGAAAATGTATCGATATGGTACATCTGCTTTTTTAATTGTCTATATGGTACGTGTACTTCAATTTTCTACATCGATATGGTCATTCTACATAATAGAGTCCGGTTTTTACATACGAAATAGGGTTCTAATGGTATGAAAAAACAGGGGTCTATTAAAAAAATGCTCATATCGATATGAAAAATTGAAGTACAGACACCATATGGACATTTAAAAAAGTACCATATTGATAAATTTTCAAAAGTAGGTTACTATTGTATAACATTATTCCTTTTTTTAGCAACTATAGATTCTGAATTTGATTTTTCTAATGAAGAGTTTAATATATTAATTACTAGTTTACGACCCACGTATTACGTGGATATTTTTAATTAAATTTATTTATATAAAATATAAGTAAAAATAAAAAAGATACAAAAATAATAATTGTGTTTATCTTTTAGTATTTATAGATTAAAAAATAGATTGTATTTATCTTTTTAAAAAATGTAAATTGTATTTATCTTTTATTTTTTTATAATAATAATTTTTAAGTATCTTTTTGGGTTAAACGTCTAGGTACACATTACATTTGATGTTTTCATTTATTATATATAGATAATAATAATAATTCTACAACTAATTTAAATTTCTACATTTGGATCTAATTATGATTTTAATGGATAATTATGATAGATATTTATTTTAGGTAAACATTAATTTAATATGTACAAAACCTAATTTATTACTAAATAATTAATGAAAAAAAATAATAATCAAAATTTAATGCAATTAAGTTAAGGTGTTAAATTTAGAAAAGGATGTGGGAAAATAAAATTTTCATGCATTGTAGAAGTGACATATGACATGAATTGTTTTGCTTTATTATAATATAGGTTTGAGACCTATGTATTAAATGGGTTGATTAGAAAATACATAAACTTTTTATATTTTAATAAATTATTATAAAATTTATATATAATTAAAATAAAAAATTGAAAGATATAAATTAAAGATAAAAAATACTTAGTTCCTAGATATTACATAATGTGACGTCCTTGTTAATTAATGATATAATTGTAATCTCCAGGATCGACAAACAACCCAATGAATAATCATGATAATTGAAATTGAATACTTAAATTAGAATTAAGCACATCCACACTAAAGCAAGGTAAAGTACATGACTACAGTGATTAAATCTAGCTATTACATCATCAATAATGTTTTAATAGTAACAAATCCCAGCCCCAAAGCTACATTGTCCATATACCAATTAGCTTCTATGGTCACCGAGATAAGAAATGGATTGCTTAAGATGAAGGTCCCACAACACTCTTGCCTTTGCCTGAAAACAATGTGAGTCAACAGTAAGCTAAATGCTTAGTGAGAAAACAGATTATGCAAACAACAAATATTTCTTTACATGCAATGCTTAACCATGGGCAGTGTAAGCCCCATGTATGTGAAAACGGCAGTGAAAGCCTCAATGTGTAAGTAAACCATGCAGTGCTAGCATGGGGTGGCAGTTCAATATGCTGATCGGGGATGTGCCGAACCTGATGGGATACGAGTGGGATGATCAGTCCCCGACAGTGGCCTGCTGTCAGCCCCAGTCCAGGTCGCATCAGATTATGAAGTAATGATCATGCAGTGCAAGCATGATGTAAATAGATGCACTTTCAAATGAACGCAAGCTACATGTGTGTTACATGTCAAGTACGAGTGTGCATCATAACAACAAATCATTTCATGAGTGCCAAATGAAGTATATGAACAACGTGAACATGCCATTGAATGTATAAACATGAATGTAAAAACAATAAATGTTCGAATGATAATCTGCAACTCACAGTGATTGGTATTGTGACTTGATCCTGAATCAATGTGTGTTTTGATAACACCACAATGATCTGTAATGTAAGTGTAATAGTAAACATGTGTCAGTAATTGCTTAAATATTGTATTCTGAAAATTAAGTGTAATTGAGTCCTGATTTCGGACCACATCCGAATTCGGATGGTCCGAAATTGGTCCTTGGTCCGAATTGGGTTTGATCCGAAAAGGGGGGGGGGGTCCGAAGTGAGTGTGATCCGAAATCACTCTAGGTCCGAATTAGGTTAGGGTCCGGATTGTATTTGGTCCGAAATTACTATGTGTCCGAGATTAAGTGTGGTCCGAATTTGGTAAAGGTCCGAAGTTCCTATGGTCCGAAATCACTATCGATCCGAATTGGGGAGGGGTCCGAATTCGGATATAGGTCCGAACCGAGTTCATACTTAATAAAATTTTCCAGATTTTCCAGATTTACGTTTTTGACCAATTTACATGTTTTTGTATATAAAATTGCAGATATGTACTTAATTAAACTATTCCAACTTAGAACATAACACTTATGTACCAAAATATTCGATTTGTGTCCATTTTTCTTCAAACTTCGAAGAACACACACTAAAACACACACAAAATTTCAGAAATCACACTTAGAGGTGGAATCTGATTCTGAAATTTTGTACATTGCATCACTAACACTCGATTTAAACATTCTCATCATAAATTCCAACATGCATTAACATTTGCTATATAAATCTTATGATTCGGTTTTCACCAAAAACCGAACCAAAACTTCAAGAATTCGTAATTATAAGCAAACGTTACCTCAAATTGTTTGTTGCAGCAGTTATAGTCCCTAAATTGCACTTGAATCCAACTTTTTACACTTGAAATTACTGATTCTTGCGTGTGTTCTTGAATGGAGCCGTGAGGAAGAGAGAGTAGAGAGAGAGTGAATATTTGAAAATGAAAGGTTTCTTTTCTATTATTCCTCTTTTATTTCTATTTTCACCCATTTGCACATCACACCCCTCAACTTCGTATTTTCCTATTTTAACTGATAATATGATCGAAATTAACTTAAATTGACATAATATTTCATTAATACAAATAATTGAGTCTTAATAATTGTAAATTACATGTACTTAAAATTTGGGATGTTACAGCATGGGCTCCACCACGCCTATACTTCGTCCGCGAAGTCATGCTGCGCTAAACAAACTTGGGTACTTAGTCTTCATGTCTTCTTCCGATTCCCAAGTATGATTAGCTCCCCGATGATGCTTCCACTTGACCAGCACCATCCTGATTTCCTTGCTACGTAGTTTCTTGACTTTTGTCTCCAAAATGCACTCCGGTTCATCAACGAACCTTAGCCGTTCATCAACCTTAATATCCGAGTGATCAGTCCATGGTTCCCTGTCGGGCACCAGACTCTTTCTTAAGTATCCTACGTGGAAGACCGGGTGAACTCCTGATAACTCTTCCGGCAAGTCCAGGTGATAGGACTGATTCCCAATTCTTTCTAGTATCTTGAAGGGTCCTATGAATCGAGGTGATAGCTTTCCTCGCTTCACGAATCTTGTAACACCTTTCATTGGGGATACCTTCAAGTATACCCAATCGTCCTTTTGAAACTCTATTGCTTTGTGACGGCGATCGTGGTAATTCTTTTGCCGATCTTGTGCCGTTTTCATGTACTGCCGAATGAGTTGTATCTTTTCATTGGTTTCTTGCAGCAAAGCAGGACCGGCTATTGGAGTTTCTCCTGTTTCCCTCCAACAGGTTGGAGTCCTACATTTTCTTCCGTATAGAAACTCGAACGGTGCCATCTTGATAGTGGAATGGTAACTGTTGTTGTAGGAGAATTCAACCAATGGAAGGTGATCGTCCCAGTTACCACCCAAATCCATGACACAGGCTCGGAGCATGTCTTCGAGAGTCAGAATTGTTCTCTCACTTTGCCCGTCTGATTGAGGTCTATATGCAGTACTCATTGCGATACGAGTACCAAGACCCTGTTGTAGAGCAGCCCAGAAGTTGGAAGTGAATCTACTATCTCGGTCGGAGACAATAGACTTAGGCACACCATGCCTAATGACGATTTCGTTAACGTAGATCTGGGCGAGACGGTCCAGTGAATAGGTTTCTCGGATGGGAATGAAGTGTGCAGATTTTGTTAATCGGTCAACGATGACCCAAATGGCATCATGTTGACGACGTGTTTTGGGAAGTTTTGTTACGAAGTCCATAGTAATATGGTCCCACTTCCATTCTGGGATAGGAAGAGGTTGCATACTACCATAGGGTTGTTGGTGCTCGGCTTTGACTAGTCGACATGTTCTGCACCTTTCAACATACTGACCGACATCTCTTTTCAATCCTGGCCACCAGAAGTCGGCCTTCAGGTCGTTGTACATTTTTGTGCTGCCAGGATGAATTGAGAATTTAGATTGATGAGCCTCTTCAAGTATCACTTCCCGCATGTTCCCGAACTTAGGAACCCACACTCTGCCGTACACACCTTTGAGTCCGGTTCCATCATCTTGCATTAGTGGCAACTGAATTCTGATATTTTCATCCTTTACATTCTCCTCTTTTAAGGCCTGTAACTGAGCAGCCCTTACATCGTCTATGATCGTTGAAGTCAGTATCGTGGAAGTCAAGGCATAGCAGTATGCCTTGCAATACGCTTTTCTGCTTAAGGCATCGGCCACTACGTTGGCCTTCCCTGGATGGTATAAGATCTCACAGTCGTAATCTTTGATCAGCTCCATTGACCTTCTTTGCCTCATATTCAAGTCCTTCTGACTGAATATGTACTTCAAACTTTTGTGGTCGGTGTAGAGCTGACACTTGGTTCCATACAAGTAGTGTCTCCATAATTTGAGAGCGAAAGTCACAGCAGTTAGCTCTAGATCATGAGTAGAGTAATCTTTCTCATGCGGTTTGAGTTGTCTAGAAGCATAAGCTATGACGTTTCCTCTTTGCATTAGAACAGCACCTAAACCCGTGCCTGATGCATCTGTATAGACAACAAAGTCTTCGTTCCCTTCAGGCAGGGCTAACACAGGTGCTTCACTTAGCAGATTCTTCAAGTTGTCAAAGGCCGTTTGTTGTTCTTCTTTCCAAAAGAAGGTCGCGTTCTTGCGAGTAAGCTTAGTGAGAGGAACGGCGATTTTGGAGAAGTCTTTGATGAATCGGCGGTAGTAACCAGCCAATCCCAGAAAACTCCTAATCTCTGAGGCGTTGCGGGGTGATTCCCAGTTCTGGATAGCTTCGATCTTTGCAGGATCAACAGCAATCCCAGCACCAGATATCACGTGCCCCAAGAATTGGATCTGAATTGAATATTGAGTAAGTACAAGTTAACAAAGGGTTTATGATTGAGTATAAGGATCATGAAATTGTTTCGAATTTTGAGACGTACCTGCCTCAACCAGAATTCACATTTAGAGAATTTGGCGTAAAGTCGCTCTTTGCGCAGCAACTCTAGTAATTCTCTCAGATGTGCTGCATGATCCTCTTCGGTTTTTGAATAAATGAGAATGTCATCGATGAACACGATGACCTATTTGTCGAGCATTGGCCGACAGACTCGATTCATGAGATCCATGAAAGCGGCCGGCGCATTAGTAAGACCGAACGGCATTACCAGAAACTCGTAGTGTCCGTAACGAGTTCTGAAAGCCGTCTTTGGAATGTCATCAGGGTGTACTTTGAGTTGGTGATAACCCGAACGAAGATCAATCTTCGAGAAGTAACTTGCGCCTTGTAACTGGTCGAAGAGATCATCAATCCGGGGCAACGGGTATTTGTTTTTGATTGTGACTTTGTTGAGTTCTCGATAGTCGATGCACATTCGCAATGTGCCATCTTTCTTTTTGACGAACAGAACAGGAGCACCCCAAGGAGATGAACTTGGGCGGATAAAACCTTTGTCAAGTAGCTCCTGTAACTGCTTCATCATTTCCTGCATTTCAGCAGGGGCTAGACGGTACGGAGCCTTTGCTATTGGAGCAGCTCCGGGAACGAGATTGATACGGAATTCCACTTGACGGCCAGGTGGCAATCCCGAGATATCTTCTGGAAAGACATCTGGAAATTCGGAAACGACAGGAACGGTAGAAAGAGATTGAACTTCAGCCTTTGCATCAACAGCGTAGGCTAAGTATGCAGAACAACCCTTGGCAACGTGCTTTCGGGCTTTTGCGATTGAAATAAGGCATAAGTCGCCTTTGTGTCTGTCACCATATATGCAAATGTCTCTGCCCTCAGGAGTGGTGATTTTAATCATCCTTTTCTTGCAAACGATTTGGGCCTCGTTGTGAACTAACCAGTCCATCCCTACTATGACATCAAACTCCCCAAACTCCATAGGGATCAAGTCTATGTTGAACACTACATCTTCTACAAGCAAAGTGCAATTCCTATATACCTTGTCTGCTTTTACTAACATATTGCTAGCAGTTTCTATGTCAAGTACAAATTGTAGTTTCGAAGTAGGCATGTTAAATTGACGAGCAAATGTAGTGGAGACAAACGAACGATTTGCTCCAGAGTCAAACAATACACGTGCAGGAATGGAATTAACATAGAACGTACCAGTGACCACCTCCGGGTCATCCTTTGCTTCTTCAGCTGTGATTTGGAATGCCCTGGTTGGAGCCCTTTGAGATTGATCCCTGCGAGCTGTGGAAGCTACAGAAGATCTTGCTGTTGATTGTGGAGCATTCAGATCTCGTGGGGGTTTCGGGCAGTCCCTTGAGAAATGGCCAAGTCTGTGGCAGTTGTAGCATGCATCATCTTTTCGTGGACAATGCTCCCAATGATGGCCCTTCTGCCCACAGCAGAAGCAATACATGTCTTGAGCTTTGCACTCCCCAGAGTGTGATTTCCTGCACCTCCTGCAGTCTCTCATTTCAGAACTGGCCGAAAAGGCCCTTCCCTTTTTGGGTGATGATGATTGTTGATGAGATTGAGGAGAGAATCGGGAGGATCCAGACTCCCGCTGCCTTTTTGGCGGCGACGGTTGAGTCGGTGATGCGGCAGCTGAACCGATGACATAACCGGATAATAAGACGATCTGCTCCACATTCCGAGCAGCCTCAAGTAAACCGGCAAAAGTTGTATACCGAACCCCACTCATGGTTCGACGAATTTCATAGTCTAGTCCGGCCTCAAACCGGGCTATCTTCCTCTCTTCTGTGTCAACTTGATGCGGTGCGAACAGACTTAATCGGGTGAACTCAACGGCATATTGTGTAACCGTTTTCGTTCCTTGGGTCAGATTCAGGAACTTCGCCTCTAGACGGCGCTTCTCATCAGTAGGACAGTATTGCTGGGAGAATACTTCCTTGAACTCGTTCCAAGACATGTGTGACACTACCTCCATCGTCAGCACATGTGTCATTGCGTCCCACCACATAACAGCGTCCCTTGCAAACATAGCGGTTGCAAAGCGGACCATGTCTTTATCAGCGCAGTCGCTGATCCTGAAAGTTCGTTCCGTGGTGGTGATCCATTCCAATGCTGTAACAGCATCTCCGGTTCCATCAAAAGTAACAGCTCCGTTACTTTTGAAGTCCTTAAACCTGCAACCCCTTGATCTGTTAGAAGACCCAGTGTCTTGTCTTTCCTCTTGATCGTCTTGTTGTTGTTCCTTGTTCTTTCGCTTATCGGCCTTTCGTTTTGCCTCGGCCTCATCTCTGGCCCTTAACTGATCAGCAAATGACTGAGCCTGCTCAGCCATTCGTTTGGATTGTAGCTCATTGTTTTGTTCCATGAGAGCTTGCATCATCTGGAACATTTGCTGAGGAGTCATATCGTCTCCTGACATGTTCTGAAATATAACAACTTATATTTAGAACATTTATTTGTAAGTCCTAAGTGTACAGTTACCCTTTGTGTTTCCCCGTGTGCATGTCAATCGTATCTTAGTTCAGATCATTACTTAGAAGTTCATTCTAATATCATAACCTAAGTTTGAGTCCAAGTCCTCGCGGACACTTGAAACCTCAAACTAAAGCTCTGATACCAAACTCTGTGACGTCCTTGTTAATTAATGATATAATTGTAATCTCCAGGATCGACAAACAACCCAATGAATAATCATGATAATTGAAATTGAATACTTAAATTAGAATTAAGCACATCCACACTAAAGCAAGGTAAAGTACATGACTACAGTGATTAAATCTAGCTATTACATCATCAATAATGTTTTAATAGTAACAAATCCCAGCCCCAAAGCTACATTGTCCATATACCAATTAGCTTCTATGGTCACCGAGATAAGAAATGGATTGCTTAAGATGAAGGTCCCACAACACTCTTGCCTTTGCCTGAAAACAATGTGAGTCAACAGTAAGCTAAATGCTTAGTGAGAAAACAGATTATGCAAACAACAAATATTTCTTTACATGCAATGCTTAACCATGGGCAGTGTAAGCCCCATGTATGTGAAAACGGCAGTGAAAGCCTCAATGTGTAAGTAAACCATGCAGTGCTAGCATGGGGTGGCAGTTCAATATGCTGATCGGGGATGTGCCGAACCTGATGGGATACGAGTGGGATGATCAGTCCCCGACAGTGGCCTGCTGTCAGCCCCAGTCCAGGTCGCATCAGATTATGAAGTAATGATCATGCAGTGCAAGCATGATGTAAATAGATGCACTTTCAAATGAACGCAAGCTACATGTGTGTTACATGTCAAGTACGAGTGTGCATCATAACAACAAATCATTTCATGAGTGCCAATGAAGTATATGAACAACGTGAACATGCCATTGAATGTATAAACATGAATGTAAAAACAATAAATGTTCGAATGATAATCTGCAACTCACAGTGATTGGTTTTGTGACTTGATCCTGAATCAATGTGTGTTTTGATAACACCACAATGATCTGTAATGTAAGTGTAATAGTAAACATGTGTCAGTAATTGCTTAAATATTGTATTCTGAAAATTAAGTGTAATTGAGTCCTGATTTCGGACCACATCCGAATTCGGATGGTCCGAAATTGGTCCTTGGTCCGAATTGGGTTTGATCCGAAAAGGGGGGGGGGTCCGAAGTGAGTGTGATCCGAAATCACTCTAGGTCCGAATTAGGTTAGGGTCCGGATTGTATTTGGTCCGAAATTACTATGTGTCCGAGATTAAGTGTGGTCCGAATTTGGTAAAGGTCCGAAGTTCCTATGGTCCGAAATCACTATCGATCCGAATTGGGGAGGGGTCCGAATTCGGATATAGGTCCGAACCGAGTTCATACTTAATAAAATTTTCCAGATTTTCCAGATTTACGTTTTTGACCAATTTACATGTTTTTGTATATAAAATTGCAGATATGTACTTAATTAAACTATTCCAACTTAGAACATAACACTTATGTACCAAAATATTCGATTTGTGTCCATTTTTCTTCAAACTTCGAAGAACACACACTAAAACACACACAAAATTTCAGAATTCACACTTAGAGGTGGAATCTGATTCTGAAATTTTGTACATTGCATCACTAACACTCGATTTAAACATTCTCATCATAAATTCCAACATGCATTAACATTTGCTATATAAATCTTATGATTCGGTTTTCACCAAAAACCGAACCAAAACTTCAAGAATTCGTAATTATAAGCAAACGTTACCTCAAATTGTTTGTTGCAGCAGTTATAGTCCCTAAATTGCACTTGAATCCAACTTTTTACACTTGAAATTACTGATTCTTGTGTGTGTTCTTGAATGGAGCCGTGAGGAAGAGAGAGTAGAGAGAGAGTGAATATTTGAAAATGAAAGGTTTCTTTTCTATTATTCCTCTTTTATTTCTATTTTCACCCATTTGCACATCACACCCCTCAACTTCGTATTTTCCTATTTTAACTGATAATATGATCGAAATTAACTTAAATTGACATAATATTTCATTAATACAAATAATTGAGTCTTAATAATTGTAAATTACATGTACTTAAAATTTGGGATGTTACACATAAAAAATATTATTATATTATATCATTAAAATCAGATAATATATTCTTGCAAAAGAATGTTTCTTTTAATTTTTATAACTTCAAATATGAAATATCATGCAAAAATAAAAAACGTGAATGCGTATATATATTTTGAAAATGATAAAATATAAAAAAGAAATCTCAGAAAATCAATAATCAAATTTATCATATTTACAATTGAAGTTTTATCATCTAATTTTTATAAATTTTCAAAAGTAGGTTACTATTGTACAGACACCATATGGACATTTAAAAAAGTAGACATACCATATTGATAAATTTTCAAAAGTAGGTTACTATTGTATAACTTTATTCCTTTTTTTTAGCAACTATAGATTCTGAATTTGATTTTTCTAATGAAGAGTTTAATATATTAATTACTAGTTTACGACCCACGTATTACGTGGATATTTTTAATTAAATTTATTTATATAAAATATAAGTAAAAATAAAAAAGATACAAAAATAATAATTGTGTTTATCTTTTAGTATTTATAGATTAAAAAATAGATTGTATTTATCTTTTTAAAAAATGTAAATTGTATTTATCTTTTATGTTTTTATAATAATAATTTTTAAGTATCTTTTTGGGTTAAACGTAGAGGTACACATTACATTTGATGTTTTCATTTATTATATATAGATAATAATAATAATTCTACAAATAATTTAAATTTCTACATTTGGATCTAATTATGATTTTAATGGATAATTATGATAGATATTTATTTTAGGTAAACATTAATTTAATATGTTACAAAACCTAATTTATTACTAAATAATTAATGAAAAAAAATAATAATCAAAATTTAATGCAATTAAGTTAAGGTGTTAAATTTAGAAAAAGATGTGGGAAAATAAAATTTTCATGCATTGTAGAAGTGACATATGACATGAATTGTTTTGCTTTATTATAATATAGGTTTGAGACCTATGTATTAAATGGGTTGATTAGAAAATACATAAACTTTTTATATTTTAATAAATTATCATAAAATTTATATATAATTAAAATAAAAAATTGAAAGATATAAATTAAAGATAAAAAATACTTAGTTCCTAGATATTACATAAAAAAATATTATTATATTATATCATTAAAATCAGATAATATATTCTTGCAAAAGAATGTTTCTTTTAATTTTTGTAACTTCAAATATGAAATATCATGCAAAAATAAAAAACGTGAATGCGTATATATATTTTGAAAATGATAAAATATAAAAAAGAAATCTCAGAAAATCAATAATCAAATTTATCATATTCACAATTGAAGTTTTATCATCTAATTTTTAACTTTTGTTATCTAAGTTAAATTTTAAGTTTGTTAACAAAATAATTAACACAAATTTTTACTTTATTTACTACACTTCTACATTTTAATCCAAATTTTTACATCTGAATTTAAATATGATCATTAAGGATAATAATGATATATTTTTATTTTAGGTAAGCATTAATTTAATATGTTGCTATATTTAATCTAATATTAATTCATTAATGAGAAAAATTTAAAATCAAATTTTAATGTAATTAAGTTAAGGTAGTAAATTAGGAAAAAGAAGCGGGAAAATAAAAATTTCATGCATCGTGGAAGCGACACGTGGCATAAATTGTTTTGCTTTATTATAATATATATATAGATATATATATAGATAGATAGATTGTAAGCTAACAATAACATATTACATCTTATTCTATTAAGTGGGCATATATCAAATCTGTTTTAATAAAAGAATAAATATATTGTCAGTTGTCATTTAATTAGATGTTGATTGAGTTATTGACATTGTCTTCTTATGACATGTGTAATTTAACTAATTTAGTTAACCCTTATTTTGGTAATACAAATCATCTAATTAATTTAGTAAAGAATTTTAATACTTATTATTTTCTTTTTAAAAGTTAATTGAAATTCTTTTTAAAATTTGTGTTTTTGTACACGGTAAATGAAAATTATGTTTATAAAAATAGATAAAATAATTAAAAAGTAAAATAAACATGTAACTAATTGTAGATGCTAGATACAAGAAATATGAAAATATAATTAAAAGCTGAAAAAACTAAATTAAATACTTTTTTTTAAATAACTACAAATAATTATGGTATCATAAAAAATGACAGAAAAATACATATGAAAACACACATATTATAGCAATGTAATAATTGTTTAAAACAAGCAACGTGATAATTTCACGTATCTGTTCGAAAGTTGGGATATTACAGAGATTAAAAGAATACGTTATTTTTATCATTTATATTTTGATAGTATAATTTTAAAAATATATATATATATATCAAAAAGTACTTTCAAAACATGTCAAAATAGGAAAAAGCTTAGAAAAGTTTTTATCATTAGTTGTATTAATTTATCACCAAAATGTTAGTAAAGAAAATGATCATTATTAATAAATTTAATAGCACTTTATCTTTTTCATAAAATTTAAATGTGCATTATCTTGCTGCATTATTTTAATTGTATATATTACCCAAGAGTATGGTTCGAAAGAGTACCACCCATCATGCAGCGTACCAGAAGGTACCACCCTTTAAAAAAACTTTTTTTAATATTTTTTTCGTAAACATGTTTTAATAGACATTATGAAGATCATATGTAAATTTCAAATGCATTCACATCTCTTAGCTCTTAAAAAGTAATGTGAACACACACTTACATAATTTTGAATGTATGTGAACATGCATTTATGTGATGCGTGTTTTCATGCACTTAGAGTGTTCGGATTTGCGTGAAATTTACACATGATCTGTGTAATGTTAATTAAAACATGTTCATGAAAAAAAATTCAAAAAAGTTACTTTTAAGGGTGGTATTTTCTGGTGCGCTGCATAATGGGTGGTACTCACTTGAACCTAGATCTATTACCCAAAATATAAATTTGTATAAATTAAGTACGTTATTGATGGCAAAGTGATATACATCATTAAATTTTATGGTGTACAATAATTTTGTGTTGCTTGTGTTTTAGAAGTCCAAAGATCTGAAGTTTGAAATTCATATTAATGATATATTATATTTAATTAGTTTTTACTGATAAAATAAACTTAAATAGTTAACATATATATTATAAAGAAACCGTTTCTTCTTATTCTAATTTGAGTTAAATAGGCAATAAATTAAATCAAAAGTCATGGGTTTCACAACACACATATATGTCAATGTTGAAAATGATAACTTCTTCAATCTTCAAAATAGGCTATGAATTAAATCTACGCCATATATATATATATATATATATATATATATATATATATATATATATATATATATATATATATATATATATATATATATATATATAGTGAGAACACACCAAGAATTACATTCGAAATCATGAGTTTCACAACAAAATGTCTTGGTCTCATTAACGTCATGTTCTATTTTGTTTTTTGTGTTAGATCAAAAGTCACAAATTCTCTTCCTAGCAAAGTTCTTGAACCGTATAGAGTTTATATCACGAATGGAAATCTGGAGAAGTTGAATGTTGCATGCCATGGTCCGGGAAGCGATTCACTCTTTCCTGGTGGTCATGTTACTTGGAAATTTCGTAGAAATTTTTGGGGAACAACTCGTTACAATTGCCATTTCTTTTGGTACTCAAAGCATGATGAAATTATAAAGGAAACCCTCCTCACTGTGTTTAACCCAAAGATTGCAGAGATTTGTGGTATGAATAAGTTTAAAGAGAATACATGTTATTGGTATGTTACTAATGATGGTTTCTATATTTCAAAAGATTTCCCACCATTTCCAAGTGATGGCTGGAAATATATGTATGGATGGCCGAAATAGTTGATAATATTGTAATATTATTAATTTTTATGTTAAAAAACTTAAATATATATAATAATTAATTTCAAAATTGTTTCTATTCTTCCATAATTTTTGTATTATGCGTTTCCATTCTCCAACATCTCTTAATTACATTGCTTGTCCATAGCTAAGAATCAAAGAGTGGATTGAAGTCACCTCTAAAGCAGGGTAAACCAGTATAAATACAGAAGAACAAGATAATTTGACGATATAATTACCGGACGAGTACTTCAAAACTTGAATATAACATATAAGAAGTTATATTTATATACTCCATATAATAGTGGATCCAAAAAGACAGATTGTTATATGTAGATACAAGAAAAATTGGTTACAGTGAGGACAAAAGTCCTCTCCATAAGTCAAAATGTCATCACCAAAGAGCTGCATTGAGGACATATCCTCACCCTAGTTTCTCCACTAAATGCTCGTCCCTATATGTCTACTGTGAGGATAAAAATTGGATACAGTGAGGACGCTAAACTAATAGAAAATAAATGAAAAAGAAATTAATATTAGCTATAGTGAGAAAATGTCCTTACTATTGATGATTATATTCTAATTAATATAAATAACTATGGTGAGAACATGGCCTTACCTTAGGTAATTATATTCTAATTAATAAAATTGACAATAGTGAGGACACATCCTTACTTTAGTTATTTATATTCTGATTAATAAATTATATATATATATATATTGCCGACGGAGCAGTGAGAAAAATGCTAACGTGGCACAATATTATTGGTAGAAATTCCTATTTTTAAGTCTGATTTGGCACAATATGATTGGTTAAAATTGAGAAAATTAAGGTTGCTGATTTGGCGCGATATAATTTGTTAAAATTCAAAAACTAATGGGATAACATCAGCAATCCTATCAAAGTAACAAACTTGCATAAAATAATGAGATATTTATTTACATATACAAATTACAATTAAACATTAATTATTCAAAATTATTACTTTTATAGTTTTATAAAATAGATATGAATAGTTGATTATTCTAAAATTTTCATCTATATATATATATATATATATATATATATATATATATATATATATATATATATATATATATATATATATATATATATATATATATATATATATATATATATATATATATATATATATATAAATTTATATAGGTTAAAATTTTAGTTTATAGATAAAACAATGGGATATGTCATTTGCCATTTAAATTGTTCAATGTGATTTTATTAAGATAAATTAATTTTTTTTATAATAACTGCTTTTGTTTGATAACATTTTATTAATTGGTTTGAATAAATTGTTATTATAAAATTATGTTAGACGATATTGTAATTAAGTAATACTTTGCAAATACGTGTTTGTATATTAATTAGTTGATGGAAAAATGATGAGTTTTCATTTTATTGTAAATTATTTTTTTTCTATATACTTCATTCTTATATATGAATTTTTTAAACTAAAATCAATCTTTTGATCAACTCACATGTATTAAACTAGATATGTATAGACTTCAAATATAATTATGTGTAATAATTAATATTAATGATTAACATAAGTAACATTTTTTCGCAAACAATGTACAGTTTTCTTAAAAAAACAAACTTTTGTTGTGTCATCAACCAGACCCGTCTTTTAGGGCGTGCGAGAAGGTCGACCGCACAGGGCCTCCGATTTTGTAGGGCCTCACAATCGTAAAATGATCGGAGTATCAAACGAAGTACTTTGAATATTAATTTTTCATTAATCATTATTTCGTTTTAAACATATTATATACCATTTTAGAAGTCTAATAAATATACAAACACAAAACTTGTCGTTCACGACCTCTAATTTATATATTAAAACTCAGTTGCAAAATAAGTAATCTACTATTTAAATTTTTCGTAAGCAAGAGCCTATATCGTATGCATGAGTACAGGGCCTCCAAAATCCATGGGACGGTCCTGTCATCAATTAATTATTAATACCAATGGGGTTTAGCTCATTTGGTATAAGAGGTTACGTGTAAGTGTCGGATCACGGCTTCGACTCCCGTCGGAGACAAGTTGGAATTTAGGTAGTTAAAGTAACTTCTGAAGTCCCCATTTGGGACAAAAGGGTAGTTTAGGAATAGTAGTAGATTAATTTGTCGTTCAAAAATTAATTATAAATATTAATTTCATCACACATCACCCGAGCAACGCACGGGTATTCAGCTAGTTCGTTATGGTGAGGCATGTCCTAACCTTAAGTATTTATATTCTAATTAATACAATTATCTATGGTGAAGACATATTACCTATAGAGACGATGTGTCCATACTTTAGGAATTTATATTCTGTTTAACATAATTACCTATAGTGAGAACTTGTCCTCACAATAGCCTAACTTTTTTTTGCCAGCATATTGTTGTTTTTGCTATTTCCCACCCGTTTTTTGGGCTATTAATACCGGTTTTATACACTTTCTAACAGTTCAAACAACAACAATATCATCAACATAAACCAATATCATCAACATAAACCAATGTCATCAACACAAACCAATATCATTTAACACAACATTACCACAATGAAACAAGTATCAAAACAATACCATTTACACAACATCGTTCCATACTAATAAACCTACATTTCAATCTTCACCATGATCTTCCTCGTCCTCATCCGAAAACTCAATTTGATATTATTTGCTTTCAAACCTTGTAGAAGGGCCTCCAATTTAGCATCCACTCGCGAATGTGTAATTGAAGATTCTGAAGCTTGTTTCGCCTGCAATTCATCAACCTCGGCTTGGGTATAAGAAGTTCTTCTAACGTGCCTAGATCGTTCAGCTAAGACATTTGATGAAGAACTAGCACGACGAACAATTTTCCCACGTCCCCGGTTGTGCCCGCGACGTGTACCCAACACTTGTTTGATGATTTTCTCTTCAGTCAATAGGTTAGGAACATCAGTTTCAACATTTTTCAATGCCACCATCGTTTCCTGTATAGTTACAAAACAATAATAATCGATGTGAGTATGTTTTATTTAGTTTGGTACACCAAGTAAAAGAAAGTACTTACATATTGTTGATGAGAAAGACTGCCAACAACAAAGATTCCATTTTTCGTATGATTTGTACGAAACGTTTCAATCAGACTTGGATATACACCATCAATTTGACGCTGAAAATACATAAAATAATTGAATATATATACTTAATAGGTTGAATAACATGTCAAAATTGGTCGTTTAATATATAAATATTAAATGGGTTCGAGTACATACATAATAGGTTGATATAGAGATAAAATGACTTACCCGTTCATATCGTGTCTCAACATATGTCTTGCTACCATGGTAACTCGGGTATGGTTGCTACCATGTGCCAAAGTTGCCATCTGAAAAATCAAATACAAAAATGCAGTCCTACAAATAAGATCAACAAAAATACAACCCGATAAACTATTGCCAACATATAAGTAAAAACAACTCGATTAATTAAGGAAGTAATTAACACTGGCGTACCTAATTGGTATTGTCTTCCCATCCTTTACAAATTATATGTAGGTCATTAAACTGTTGCTGCAAAAAAATGAAACGTAGCTTACATCAGATATAAAATAATGGAGTAATTGGTTGAGATAAAGCTCTATTAGATGAGTAAAAATATAGTATTTCTTGCTAGAAAATTATTAAGGGAGTATATATGAATTGAAAATAAGTATCACCTCATGTGTCAATCTTGCATATGTTGGTAATTGAAGTAGTAGCATTGTGTTTGTCTCTATATGTGTGTATATATATTCCATTATTGCTTTCCACTATACTCATTAGTCATTATACTGAAAATAAAATACTTGTCAGGATCTTAAACCATGTATACATATATAACATTATACACTCATTGGTTTACCTAATTAAATGGCAATTTCATGTGCTACCCAAATCCAATGAGATTAACAGAAGGGCATGCTTTCATTTGATAGACTATTCAGATGGTTGTTTCGCAATTGGCTAATAAAATGGACTAAAATTACAATTAATTGGCACAAAAAGCATTCAACCAGCTTCAGCATTTGATGCAAGAAACCTCATATATGTAATGTCTGTGTAGTCTTGGACATAAAATGTAATCATTATAAAAACATCTAAGAGAAGGAAATAAAGTTTCGATCTAATAAAAAGGAAATACCAAAATTCCAGCACAGGAAAGTAAATTTATAAACATATTTTAGTCAAAGGAAATTTAGCTTCACCGGTGAGACGGCGGCAGCAGCAGTGAAGGGAACCAAAAATAAACCCAAAAGTTTTTTAAGGGTATATTACAAATTTCGTCCCTGTGGTTTATAGTAAATTATAAATATCCCTGGTGTAATTTGAGAAGTCAAAGGACCAAATCCATAAAATATAATAAACCACAGTGACGAAATTTGTAATTTACCCTTTGTTTAATTTTGGAGGGAATTTGATTTATATTTGATAGAAATGTGACAAATTTATGGTGAGGACATCTCCTCTCCAAACCTCAGGTCAAATAAAAAAGTCAACAACTGAAATATTTTATTTTTGGTGTGGTAATAAAAACTAAAAGTCTAAATTAAAATATCATATAGTGTTGACAAGTTCTCACCAGAAATAGACCTGATTTTTTTTAACTTTGGTGAGAAACTGAGAATTTGATTTACTTTTGATGAAAAACATGAAAAAATTATGGTGAGGACATGTCCTTTCGAAACCTTGAGTTAAAAAAAAAAGTCAACAACTTAAAATGTTTTAATTTTTGCGTGGAAAGAAAAACAAAAAATCTAAATTAAAATATCATATGGTGAGGACATGTCCTCACCATAAATACACCCACAATTTTTTAATTTGGGCGGAAATTAGATTTACTTTTGACGGAAATATAAAAAACTTATCGTGAGACATGTCCTCTCCAAATCTTTGGTAAAAGAAAAATGTAAGGTCTACGACTGCAAGATCTATCTAGACGCGGATCCGTGAACGAGTGCAGAATCCTCGTTGACGGTTAGACGGACAACTCTCAACCAACGGAACACGGAGACTATTAGACGCTGAACGAGCGACACACGAACGATCCTACGAACTAATTCTCTCCGAAACGGCACTCACCTAGC
>JAANYP010000541.1:128099-152694 GCA_020465985.1 Centrapalus pauciflorus
CTCACGAATTCTGCTAAAAGTCTGCTAATGACTCGAGTCTATCCCTAATTATAGACCCTGATTCAAATCTGATGTGGGCCAAACTCGAATCTGGCCCAAGGCCCATTCGAGTCTGTCCACAAAGACACTCTCGAATCTAGCCTTCATTCGAATCTAAGGCTACATTCGAATATATCACAGATTCGAATGTCTACCTTTATGTAATTCGAATCTAGCTAAAACACTTAAGCATCTAAGTGTTGAAACTCATGTTTTTACTTATGCTTGAATTAATCTTTGATCTTTATGTTTGAACTTTCTTGTAATATGTTACATCAAGTTCAAACACACAATCAATAACAGTCAAACATATATAAACATATATATCAAAACACTTGTTTAACCAAAATGTTGAATATTACTTAAACCACAATGTTAGATCGATTAGACTGCTATCGTCACACAGGGTGTACCAACAATTACATATAGTAGATGGTCTTTCTATATGCATATGGTATTTTGGTACGTTCACATGGTAATTTTGAGTGTTCACGTGTCATTTAAGAAGGTATTCTGTGTACATGATATTTTCGCATATTCACATGGTAATTTTGTGTGTTCATATAAGAAATTACATATATTAGACGGTCTTTCTATATGCATTTGGTATTTTGGTATGTTCACATGGTAATTTTGTGTGTTCACGTGTCATTTTAGAAGGTGTTGTGTGTACATGGTATTTTGGCATATTCACATGGTAACTTTGTGTGTTCATATATGTAATTTCTTATATTAGACGGTTTTTCTATATGCATTTGATATTTTGGTATGTTCACATGTTAATTTTGTGTGTTCATGCATGTCAGTTGTTATAGAATAAGGTGTTCTATGCACATGGTATTTTGTGTAAGGTCTACCACTACTAGATCTATCTAGACGCGGATCCGTGAACGAGTGAGGAATCCTCGTTAACGGTTAGACGGACAACTCTCAACCACGAAACACGGAGACTATTAGACGCTGAACGAACGACACACGAACGATCCTACGAACTAATTCTCTCCGAAACACGCCAAAAGCTGATGATAAACTCGAGATCGCCTTAAGCTTAATTCCTCACGAATTCTGCTAAAAGTCTGCTAATGACTCGAGTCTATCCCTAATTATAGACCCTGATTCGAGTCTGATGTGGGCCAAACTCGAATCTGGCCCAAGGCCCATTCGAGTCTGTCCACAGTGACATTCTCGAATCTGGGCACATTCGAATCTAAGGCTACATTCGAATCTATCACAGATTCGAATGTCTACCCTTATGAATTCGAATCTAGCCAAATCACTTAAACACCTAAGTGATGAAACTTATGTTTTCACTTATGTTTGAGTTAATCTTTGAACTTTATGTTTGAACTTCTTGTAATACGTTACATCAAGTTCAAACACACAATCAATAACAGTCGAACATATATAAACATATATATCAAAACACTCGTTAACTCTCAATACTCTGAATATTACTTAAACCAAAATGTTAGATTGATTAGACTGCTATCGTCACACAAGGTGTACCAACAGACTCCCCCTTGACGATAGCTTCTAATTATTTACATCAAGTTCAAATACTAGAACTATATATACTACTGCCTGCATATAATCCAGCATCTATACAAACTTTAACTACCTTCTGGAACTTCCTTGCTTCAGATCTCCATGATTCAGTAGAGAAGATAGGCTGATCATGTAGCTTCTTCAGGTCGTCCTTTGATAGATTTATCAAATGCAATGGATCATATACCTTCAAAATGACCTTCTCGTCTTGATCCTCCATGATGGCTTCAGCAGTGTCAATCTCGAGGTACCACCATTTCATGTTGCTCAAAATATTTTGTGGCATCGATTTCATTGGAACCTTCTTCAGACATTTGACTGGCTTATAAATCATTCTGGCCCAAGGTCTTCCAGTATGAGGATCTATCCTTGATCCATCCTCGACCCTTTTGCCTGATCTCGGCTTAAGCCTCTCAAACTTTCCTGAACGACCCTCTTTTCTTATTATTCTTGCCACGACTTCAGCGTACGGGTCTTCTCCTATATTAATCAGTTCCTTCCATGCTAGTTCCTTAACTTCAATCTTGGGCAGTGAGTTGAACGCTTTCAGTGTCCGCCTCATGTATTGAAGGCCATCTCTTCTTTTCAAAATAAACAGCTGCAGTTCTCTGTCAAAGAACCAGCTAATAATCCCTCCTGAGAAGTTTCCAGCTCCCGGAACTCTCATTTTCTTCTTCATCTTCAGCTGCTCTTTCGTTTCTTCCTTTTTAAACCAAAGATTTATCAATTCAGCTCTAGATGGCTCTTTCTCAGCCTCCTCAAGTTCTTTGTCTTCAACTGAGGCTACCTTGATGTAGTCTATATCAATCACATTATGGTTTTGGCCCTCATACAGTTCCGTGACAGGTTGTGAATTGATTATGACTTCATTGACATGATCGTCTTCATCATCTAACACTTCATCATCCGATTTCCAGTCAACAACGTCCTTTGGAATGAATTCACCTTCTTCCAACTCTTCGGCGTCATCTTCAAAATCAAACTCCATAAGTTCTTCTTCAATGTCTTTCAGTGCATCTAGCATGTCACTATCTAAAGCCCTTGAAGAACCTGCTTCTCCTCCTGCTCCTCCTAGACTAGGCTCCCCCTCAGATTGAGCAGTCTGAGCAGCAGAAAGATCTACTGGCTCATTCTGTCTTTTTGGGCAGGGATCATTGCCATTTCCATCTTCATTATCATCCTCATCATCATCCCTGCGAACTACTTGATCACGGCAGGATGTCTCCCCCTGAGCCTGAAGATTTTTCATTAACTGCTCAGTGAGGGAGCGCATCAATCTTAACTCGGCTGCCTGATCACAGACGAACGTCTTCAGCTCAACATTCTCGTCTTGGATTTGTTCTACAGTCTTCTTCAATCCATAAAGAGCCTTATCTAAGCGATATACTCTATCAGGATATTTTGGATCTGTAAATCCGGGCGTTTGTTCTACATACACCAACTCCTTCACTTTCCCATACAGGAAAGCACTCTTAACATCTAACTGATATACCTTAAATCCCTTGAAGGAGGCAAAAGCTAAAAACAACCTAATTGCTTCTAACCTTGCTACTGGTGCAAAAACCTCGTTGTAATCGATTCCCTCCTCTTGGTTGAAACCCTTTACAACTAGCCTAGCCTTGTTGCACGTGACTATACCCCGATCGTCCCTTTTGCACTTAAAAACTCGAGGTAATGGAACTAACTCCCACACTTCTAGTTTCCTAAACTGTGAAAGCTCTTCCTGCATCGCTTCAACCCAGGAGTTATCCTTAAGTGCCATTTGCACATTTTTGGGCTCTACTTGCGATATGAAGCACGAATATAGACATATGTGATATGCCTTGGAGTCGTTTATCATCGACAACAACACAGTGTTGTTATTTACACTACTCCTAGTCCTCACACCCTCGTTAGGATTTCCTATGATGCTTTCTAATGGATGGTTTTTGTTAATCCTAGAGGTTTCTATTTCATCAACCCTTAGATTATCTCCTAAGTTAGATCCTATTTCACCTAATGGGGGAACAGGCTCAGCTTCTACAGTTTCCTCCTCACGGACGTTTTCCTCAGAGTTAGAACTTGATGCTTGAGTCTGATTCTCAGTGTTAGGTGCCTCTTGATCAGCAACTTCTGGAGATCCATCTACTGTCGCAGTAGGCTCGGATGTAGATTCGAACGTGGTCCTTGGAAAGATATGGCCATCGTCATTCAGGTGCAACGTCGCCATGTCTTTTTCGATTGTACCTGCAGTATCATCCAAAGAAATGTTAAATGACTCAATTAATTTATCATAGTCAAATATCCATTCCGGACCAGTTTGGGGTTCATGTGTATAACTTGTGACTTCAATATTATACACAATCTCCACAGTACCACTCGTTTTGTTAAAAACCCGTTTGTTTGGTGAGTTCGGCACATAACCTAGGAAGTATCCTTCGTCAGCCTTTTCACCAAACTTCGGTTGATGTTTTGTTCGTAAAAGTGTGCATGGTACTCCAAACGGTTCGAATCCAGTTAAGTTAGGTGGCCGTTTATTCAAAATTTCATAGCATGTTTTGTTCAAAGATTTGACTGTAAGGACTCTATTTAAAATATGGCACGCGGTATTCAGTGCCTCCCCCCAAAACATGGTAGGAAGCTTTGAATCCGAAAGCATAGTCCTTGCAGCTTCAATCAATGTTCTATTTTTACGTTCGGCCACCCCATTCTGTTGTGGTTCATATGGTGCACTGAATTGATGCATTATGCCCTTTGATAGGCAATATACACGAATTACAGAGTTTTTAAATTCAGTCCCATTATCACTACGAATATTTTTAACCCTTGTTCCGTAGGAGTTCTCCACTTGGTCTAAGAACCCGATGAGCTTTGCAGCCGTCTCGTCCTTCGTACCTAAAAAGAAAACCCATGAAAACCGTGAGTAGTCGTCAGTGATAACTAAGCAAAACCAACTACCTCCTATACTCCTTTTGTTGATAGGGCCGAAAAGGTCCATATGCAACAAATCGAATGTCGAGGATATCGAGTTCTGCTTCTTGGATTTGTGTGTCTTTTTATGCTGTTTGCCCTTCATGCACGGTAGACACTTGTCCTCGAACTGAAAACTTTTCAATGGCACACCCTGCACCAGTCCATTCTTTGTTATGTAATTCATCTTCCTAAGGTGCAGGTGAGCCATTCGTTTGTGCCATAAAACCGATTCCGTCTCTGAAGCTTTTGATAGAAGACAGATTGGAGCCATCGAAGTATCCGGCTTGTTCATATCGAGCATGTACAAGTCATTCTTCCTTGGAGCCCGCATCAATATCCAATCTTCAGGTATCTTGAATCCCGGCTTTAGCACTAACGCCTCAGTGTCAGTAAATAACACCGAGTTCTTCTTATCACAGATTTGAGATACACTAATGAGATTATGAACCAGTTTATCAACGTGATAAACTTGGTCCAAAGTAATTGTCCCATTAGTGACTTCTCCGGTACCCGTGATATTTCCACCCTTGTTACCAGCGAATGATACGAATCCCCTATTACCTCCCTTGAAGTCTGTGAGTAGACTTCTTTCCCCCGTCATGTGCCTGGAGCAACCACTGTCGACGAACCACTTGTTGTTTGGACCTGTAGTTATCCCCTGCACATGAAAGAAAAGAGGTTAGTTATCACGGGGAACCCAAGCCATGACTGACTTGGTAATACCATTCTCGTCCACATACGTGAACTCCTTCAAGTACCCATCTCTCCTTTCAGGTGACTTGGGCCTTTGAACTGAATTCTGTTGTGGTGCCGAGTGATTTAAGTTCACTCTTTGCTTTGGAGTAGGCATTTGTTGTTGTGGAGCTCTAGAATAATTCCTATTATATTGCATTTCAGACTGTGATCCCTGAGCTCTTACCGGTACGTAATGTCTAACTGGAGTATGTGACCTAACTGGAGTGTGTGACCTGCTAGGTGTGGTGCTCCTATAGACTTGTTGAGGTGCTGAGGTAGATTGATTATTGACACGATTCGGTGAATTTGTCCTAATCACTTCCTTTGGTCCAACCTTAACCGGTGTGTTTTTCACAACTTGTTTGGGTGCGGCCTGCACAGCTTTCTCGGTACTTTGAGAACTACTGGTGCTTGCCAAACTGGCTGAGGGCTTAACAAGTGTTGGATTCACTGTCTTAGGTGTAACATCGGCTTTCCTAAGCGGACAGTGAGAAGCAACATGCCCCTTCTCGTGACATCTAAAGCAAGATATCTTATCTATGGACTTTTTGTGTGTTCCCTTAGATCTAGATGTCTCACTAGTGTCTATATCCTTTGGTACATCTTCGGTGTCTGGCTCATCGATCTGATCAGCCCAAGCAATTTTCTGTTTTCCTGCAGGTGTTTCACTGGAGGAAGACACAAACTTTACTTTCTTAACCTTGACGGTTGAGTCAGCCACCTTAGGTGTATTTTCAACTATATGCTCTGGTGTCGGTTCAGGTAGGTCCTCTAAGTCTACTGACTTGTCAGTTTTCTCATGAGGCTGAGGGACATAGTTTGCATTGAAAGGTGGAGGAGTTTCGTGAAATCCTAGACCTATGGGCTTCTTAGATTGTTGTTGGGCATCTAAAACTTTCCCTAGGTTTAGGCTTGAATTCCTAAACTTTTCCAACTTGCTATTCGCCTCTGCTACCTTAACCTTTGTCTCTGCTAGCTCTATATCCTTGTCCTTAAGACTTTTTGTCAAGGCCTCTACGTGCTCATACATTAGCTCTATCCTAACACACTGCTCACTGAGTTTGTCTTTTAGAACTATTATGTCTTGAGCATCAGCCTTAAGCTTTTCTTTAAGATCTTGTTTGATGTCATTTAGGCTAGCATTTTCAATCTTTAAGTTCTCATTTTGAGCAGTTATGGATTTATGTGATTCTAAGACTAGATTTAACCTATCATTAGAAGTAACACACAATACACATAAATCATGAAAAAGAGAATAAGTCAGACTAACATTTGAGTTATCAGATTCCACGTTGGCCATCTGAGCAGCAAACTCCAGCACTGTCTGATCATTCGCCTTCTCTACCCACATCGGACTGCTGTCCCGTGTGGTCTGCTCGTCCCCATCACATCCAGTTTCTGTGACTTCAGCCATAAAGGCTCTAGCATGCGACTCAGGATGTGAGCTCCAATCATACGTACCATCTAGCTGTCGGTCTGAAGTGACGTTGGATAGTAAACCAGCTAGATTGGCTTGTCCAGATGAGGAACTCGGAAGGTATCGTTGTTGGGACTGATTTTGGAACTGTCCCTGATGCTGACTCTGCCCCTGGTATGTCTCTACCTTTGGTCTCTGGCACTCCCTGGCGAAGTGTCCTAGTCCTTGACAGTTATAGCATTTCACCTTGGACTTATCAAACCCTATCCCCTTGTTATTCATCTGCAAATTCCTTCCAGTTCTCTTAATGAATCTTTTAACCCTCTGGGTCACCATGGCCAGTTGCCACTTAAGATCCATTTCCTCTAAGTCATCAGGGTCGACCTGATCGTAATCCTCATCCCATAGAGCAGGATCGTTAATCTTCCCTTGAACACAATTTCCGTATGCGGCCACAAAAGAAGCAAGTAGATTCAAATGCTCTTCCGCAGACTTTGCGCTCATTGGCATCTTCGAATAACTCTGAGATGTGATGCCTGATGTACTTGAGGCTGCGGTTCTTCCGATCTTCCTAATCCTAAGAACGCGTGATTCAGTGAGTCTTCGGACTCTGATGGTGATGACGTTTCTCCGGTGAAAAACGCTGTAGCAGTCTTTGATTCGGATGCCGCTGAAGGTTTGGATGTATTTCCAAAATACATTGCTGGATTCTGGACTTGTTCGTAATCAGTCTCGGTCTTCAGTAGCTCAAAGTGATATGCCCTCAACGTTCCCACAATGTCATCGAGAGATTGAGTATAATACTTATCTTCATTCAGCTTGATCATCGCCACCCACATAGCCCATTTGGCTGGTAAGGCATCAAGAAGCTTGTTGTTCTTGTCAGTGTCAGAATACTCAATTCCATGACTCTCAAGTTCCGTTATCAGGTGATAGAACCTGGTGATAATATCATCCAGCTGTTCATCCTTAATCGCCTTGAAAATCGCAAACTGTTGTTTCAACAGCTCTGTACGCTTTCTACGCACCCTAGGATTACGCTCACACCTTTTTTCGAGAGACTCCCAAAGTTCCTTCGACGTCCTTTGAGTCCGAAATGTGTGCAGTATATCCTGAGGTAAAGCCATACGGATTATCGAGAAAGCTTTGTTCTCGGCTTCAAACAGTTTCTTGTCATCTTCCTTCATCATTTGATATGACAAGACCTTCTGACGGCCTTCTACTTCTGAGACCGGTGGAATATATCCTTCGTCAATGCACACCCACATGCGCATGTCGTTGAAACGTACGAAATCAGTAAATCGGTCTTTCCACCAGTAATAATCCTCGACCTTCATCAGCTTAGGCAGGGCGTTTGCCTTCCCAACCTCGTGGTCCATTTCTAGGAATTTCTGAAGATTTGACATCTTTTCGTAATTAATTGAATTTGAACTTAAATAATTTAATTCGAAACTGATTTAGACTAACTTTTTCGAATCTAGGTAGATTCGAAACTAATTAAGGGTAAATCTTTTGGGATTAAATTCGATTAAGTGTTAAAATTCAATTAGACTCGAAATATGTCAGATTCGAAAGTTCTTAGATTCGAAGGACCTTAGATTTGAAGGTCAGCAAACTCAAGATAGACAGCAGATTCGAAACCCTTATCGAAACTAGACTAGACTCGAACTAGACTCGAAACTAGATAGACTCGAGACCCATTCGAATGAAGCACAAACTCGACACAGATTCGAAACCTACTGAAACAGACTCGAAAGGAGCAGATTTAGATTAGACTCGAGACTAAAGTGAAACCCTAATTGCCCCTATTAGATTCGAGCGCCGCAAACTCGAAAAACAGTGAATACTTTGATTTTTTTAAGGTTTTTCAGATTAAACCAGTATTTTTCCAACGAAAAATAATGGTTTCGATCAAAAACAAGAAAAACCACAAAGTATTTGCTGAATATGAATTTGCTAAGCTCAAAAACTCGATTTTGAGAGAAAAACCGTCCAACTAGCGTCAAGAAACCTAGAATGTATTTGATGAACACGAAGAACACCAAGAACACTCCGTAGGCTCTGATACCACTTGTAAGGTCTACCACTGCTAGATCTATCTAGACGCGGATCCATGAACGAGTGCGGAATCCTCGTTAACGGTTAGACGGACAACTCTCAACCACGAAACACGGAGACTATTAGACGCTGAACGAACGACACACGAACGATCCTACGAACTAATTCTCTCCGAAACACGCCAAAAGCTGATGATAAACTCGAGATCGCCTTAAGCTTAATTCCTCACGAATTCTGCTAAAAGTCTTCTAATGACTCGAGTCTATCCCTAATTATAGACCCTGATTCGAGTCTGATGTGGGCCAAACTCGAATCTGGCCCAAGGCCCATTCGAGTCTGTCCACAATGACATTCTCGAATCTGGGCACATTCGAATCTAAGGCTACATTCGAATCTATCACAGATTTGAATGTCTACCCTTATGAATTCGAATCTAGCCAAATCACTTAAACACCTAAGTGATGAAACTTATGTTTTCACTTATGTTTGAGTTAATCTTTGAACTTTATGTTTGAACTTCTTGTAATACGTTACATCAAGTTCAAACACACAATCAATAACAATCAAACATATATAAACATATATATCAAAACACTCGTTAACTCTCAATACTCTGAATATTACTTAAACCAAAATGTTAGATCGATTAGACTGCTATCGTCACACAAGGTGTACCAACATTTTGGTATGTTCACATGGTAATTTTGTGTGTTCACATATGTAATTTCTTATAATTGACGGTCTTTGTATATGCATTTGGTATTTTGGCAAGTTCACATGTTAATTTTGTGGGTTCATGTATGTCAGCTGTTATATAATAAGGTTTTTCGTGCACTTTCTATTTTGGCATGTTCATATGGTAATTTTGTGTATTCACACATATAATTTCTTATATTGAACAGTCTTTCTAATTGTCTTGTATATGCACTTGGTATTTTGGAATGTTCACATATGTCATATGTTATAGATGATGCTGATTCTGATTTTTCTTGTATGTTAACTTGAAGTTTTGACAAATTCACATGATTATTTTGTGTTCACAAATGTAACTCGTCACTTGTTTTTTTTTTTTTTTTTTTTTTTTTTTTTTTTTTTACAGTGGACAGTAATGAAAGAAATGAAAATGAGAATTGTACGGATGAAAGTTATGAAGCAGAAAAAGAAGATGATAATGCTGAAGAGGATGATACAATCCCAAAACATGATGTTCAACGGGAGAGGAGGACAAAACATATAGAAGAAGGTATAAAATCACAATTAAATGACTACGTTCACATACTCAAATTGTAGAAAGTCTAAAACATATGACTCATGATCAGTTGCAGCGAATGTAAACCAAGAGCAAATTCAGCAACAGATTAAGGAGAAAATGTTGCTCCAAAAAGGCTGAAAAGAAAGAGATACAATACTATTCCAGCTTTACGGACACGTTCTTCACCGAAATCGCTTTTTGATTTGCTAAAGCATCTTAGCAATGAACAAAAAGAAGCTGTAAATGTTATGGGATTTGGGGCTATATTAGATATGAAAATTAAAGAAATACCTGCATATATCACGTACTGGGTTGTTGACAAGTTCGATCCAAAAAAGTGTTGCATTTCAACCAATAATGGTGAAATTCCTATCACAAGACTTGGGGCGCATCAGATATCACTAGTACAAAAATGGGCTTTGGTCACACATGATCGAAATTAAATCATCACACATTAGAATATTTGTAGCACAGACGTTCTTCGGTTCCTTTTGGCTCTTCAGCTCTCGGCCTCTCATCTCTCCTCTCCACTGGCCTCTTGTCGGCACGGTGAGGTTCCCTACTATCATCTCTCCTGTTGTCCCAATGATCATAGTCCCTTCGATCGTCACGTCGGTCATCCCTTCTTTCATCATGACGATCATCCCTTCGGTCATAGTCGCGTCGATCATCCCTGCGATCCTCTCTCCTATCGTCTCGCGTTTCATAACGGCGGTCATCCTGATAGTCCCGTCCGTCGTCGTATCTTCGGTCATCTCTGTCATCCCGTCGAGAATCGTCCCTACGATAATCATCTCGTCGGTCATCCAAGTACCTCTGCGGACCGGTGTCGTAGCGGAGCTGATTGTTAGTCTTATTGGAAGAACGTCGTTGTTGTAGACGATTAGTCCATAAGGCTATTTGTTCCTGAATCGCCGCTTCTTCCTCATCTATTATCTCACGCGGTAGAGAACCATATCGGCACAGGGATGATGATGAACCTTGAGCATAAGATGCAGTGGGAATGTTCTTGTTGGAGATCAAGGCCAGAGAATCAGTGGGTTTGATGCCCGTATTGGCAGATAGTAACAAGGATGCTAGCTGACTGACCATCTGCTTCTGATGGTCTACGTCACTCTGATACTTTTTCAGTTCTTTAAACACCACATTGATAGATACTTCGGGAATGTTCAACACTCGTCGTGTGGCTCGACATTCAATTTGCCACTCGGGGGGCTAAAGCTGCAAAGAACTAGATTTTATGACATCCTTGTCTTTCTTGATGTGCAGTTTGTTAAGTTCATTCAGAACTGCACAAAATCTAGTAAACGTGGCCTGTAGCGACTCCCCGTCTTTGGCCCTGATTTCGGTAAACTTAGCCTTTGCCTCCTCAATTTTTGCTCGGTCATCTAAGTCTGCCCCTAGCATTTGAACCTCTAATTCATCCCACATCTCTTTTGCGGACATTTTGCTGTCTACTCCTACAAGGATATCAGTGGGTAGGGCTTGGTAGATCAGATATTCAGTCCTCTTGTCAGCATGCTGCCTGTCTCGCTTTGTATCATTTGCAGTTCCCGTTCAACTTTTGATGCGAGTACAGGGGGTCAACTTCGGGTCTAGCAGCAATTTCCCGATAGTAACTCAGAAATTGATTTGAGCATAAGGTTGCCGTTGGGTTGCATACCGACAAACTTTAGGAATCGGGACTTCTACTGCTCATACTCATCGGGATACAGAGCAGGTGGTTTGTTCTCGGATCCGTGGACAAGGGCTTCTCGAGACATGATATAGGGTGCTGATATGGAAGAATGAGATCTTGAAGGTGGAAACTTGAATCAGATTGGCTGAACTGTGGATGAACAATACCCTGGATGGTATGAATTCGGATCAAGTATTGAGTTCGGACAGGACCGAATTGGGGTGAACAATAGGTTCGGATGGGACCGAATTCGGGTATACAGTAACTTCGGATGGACCTAGACCTTGTTGACCAATCATTGGATGGACTGAATTCGGATGGGTGAATTCGGAAGAACAGTGTTTTTGGAAGCAAAGGAATTCGGACGGACCAAGATCAGGAGACCGAATTCGGATGGTCCGAGTTCGGATTAACAGAAAGCACTACGGATGAACACTTTGAAATATTTTGCAAGAAGAAAACACCGAATTCGGATATGGATCGGATTCGGATGGTCCGAACTGAAAATGCAAAATGAAAGCACAAGTTAACCTAAATGATGTAAAAGTGCCTGATCTGAACTTCGGAGGGTCCGAAGTTCGAATGGGACCAAAGTGTGGTCCGAAATGGGCAATATATGGTCCGAAGGTCACCTAAGGATGGTCCGAAATGGACCGAACTATGGTCCGAATTGGTCCGGATTTGGATCCGAACTGGTCCGAATTATGGTCCGAAATGCTACAATAGACGGTCCGAATTATAGCAGATATGAAATTTTAGAAAATGTCCAGACTTATAACTAGCAGATTTTTGGCCTAAAAATAGTTTCTAAATGATTGGAAAATTATTTTAAACACTTTTTAGCCTTTAAAATACACCAAAACACCAAAAAATCTTTTAAAAATGGACCAAAACAACTAGAAAACCCATGTTTTTCAAGATTTTAAAAACTGATTAGATGAACAATATGATGTAAAGATTGAACCTAAAAAGCTCTAAATCAGTAGGGAAGGAACAATAGATGATTATATGAAAGTAAAAAACACGAAAACAGTAAAATATTCGAGAAAGAGAAGATCAAACCGGGTATTTTTGATGAAAAAGTCGATGAACAACAGCTGGAATCCGAGAGTTTCAGTTTAAATCCACCTCCTTGAGCTCTGATACCAATTGTTAATGATGAAACCCAGAAAATATCAGCACATTTATGTTCAATAATCACTCACAAACAGAATTTACACTCAATGACTATGTAATGGTTAAAGAACAAGACAAAGAGAATATTGAAGAATAAAAGCGGCGGCTGGAGAACACCGTGAATATTGAATTCTCAAAATGTCAATTGTGATACACAAAACCCTAGGAGCTATTATATTGGGTGTATTAATTAAGTTTCAAGGAATTGCACTTTGGCCCCTTGAACTTTTCATACAAAGAAAATAACTAGAAATAAATTACAAGACAAAATATTTCTAGAAATAATTATTACAAAATAAATCCACAAGATCTAAATTTCATATCTAACAACAATCTTGAAGAAGGTAAATACGTGAGAATGCTCCCCCTAAACATTAGATGACTAAACAATACAATCGGTTATATTACTTATCATACGAATTCAAGAAGTAAAACCATAAAGATCATTCAAATATGAATTCACTCCTTCAATTATACAATAAATGATATGTAAGCATAGATCACTCAACTACCGACTTATCACAAAATGCGATGCAAGTAATGACGATAAAATTATAAAGATCACTCAACTATAATTTCATCATCCCACATTCAACAATAAAAATACAAAGATCACTCAAATATATTTTTATTACCGAAAATGCAATCTGAATACTCACATATAGTTTTTGTTGCTACGAAAGTTGTTTATCATCTCACAAATCAAAACATTGTCTAAATCGATACTCACATCAACAATATAAACGATGTTATAACGTTAATTAAAAACATGCAAGTTTTACCCTTTTTACTCTCACAAGCTTAAAAGACTCAATGAAACAAACACATTATTTCATTAAGAACAAATACTAGTTAAACCCAACTCACATTGTGGAAAATCAAGTATTTGTGGTAAACACAAGCAAATACATAACCAAAGCTATAAATCTTCTTTCGAAGCAAGAAACAACAATGATATTTCATCCAACACAAAATAAAAGTCATCCAATGTTTAGGGTTTACAAATCCACATGATTACAAAACATATAATCCATAGAAATGGAGAAATACAACTTGTTCATCATATACATAGATAGATTAATTACACTTAACCAAACGAGTTAGAGATGTGAAAACTCCCCTGTCGATGACTCCCAACGTTGTAGAAATGTTTCCCTTCAAGATTTTCTCCACAAAATGGCCCAAATTAGCTTCCTTCTTCTCCCAAGAGAGTATTTTTCATGTGTGAAGTGGTGAAAATGTTCAAGAATGAAAAAATGCAAAGAAACACGAGTTTTTATAGCCAGAGGAGGGCACGCCGTGCCTAAAAGTAAGGCACACCGTGCCTGTGTGTTGTCGTCCTCTAATTAGCCCAAAAGTATCTCTGAAATGATGGTTTTCAGGAGGGCACGCCGTGCCTTAATGCTTGGAGGTCTCGAAAACATGTCATGAAAAACGAAGTATGGTGTGCTTGGGAGGGCACGCCGTGCCTATCACTTTTTTGGCAAAAACTCAAAAATAGAAAGTTGTAGCCCCATATTTCCTCTTCGTCTGGGCTTTTGAATCGCCTGAATCCGAGTTCGTATGAGAGAGATATGGCCAAAATACGAAACAAACGCATGACAGCCAATTTCTTTCATTTCTTCCTGAACCTAGCCAAAACAAGAGACGAATAATAAATATACCTTTTACCATAAAAACCATCAAATCCATGGAAATATTATTCGTAAAAGTTCATGGATATCTCCAATAAAATATACATATAATTGGCGATATCAGATATTCCCACGCTTAACCTTTGCTTGCCCTCAAGCTAATTCGACCAATTAACACGCTTACGAAAAGAACTCATCGGCTTTCTAACGTGATCATCAATTCACAAACATTTTAGAGATCTAAAAGCATTGAATACTTAGTGGCAGAAAGTGCAAAACATTAAATAATAGGAACAAAACCTTGAATTCTCGATTGGCACCCGAAATAGCTACATAAAACAATCTAATCAATCCAGACCAAAGCGAGACTTAAACACCTCACTAAATGAAGCTCTCTACCCTCGGTGTTTAGGCTTAAACAAAACACTCAAATGCACAATTTGTCATAATTACTTACCATAAGCTTGCCAAAAGATCAAAATTCCAAACTTGAATTGAAACGAAGCATACATCAAGAGGGCTTCAAAACGGGGAAAGAATGGGTTAAAGGTAAGGTGAGAAATTTTTGGAAAGGTGGCGTGAAATAGCCTTAAGTTCGTACCCTCAAGAAACGTCTCTAAAACATAACATAGCTAGGAGTGAGCAACCTTTGATTTTTATTGAATTATGAGACTAATTTGCTAGAAGCTTTCCACGAATTTATCTTTTACGAGCTGGCCTTAAGTAGCTCAATTATTGTTGGTTTTTTGTATTTCTTTTTTTTAATGTATGCTCCAAACTCGACTATTCTTCTCATGAAATCACGTTTTAACTTGAAATGTGGGCATGAACGTAGGCTAGGGTTAACTAAAGAAAAATGGATACATATGGCTAAACAAAAAGATGGCTAATCATAAAAAAATAAAAAGGCTAAGGCTCAAAAGTGGCTAACTAATGGATATGTAGGTGTAAAGGAAAAAAGAAAAGGCTGATGTTTGGGTAATCCTAAAATGCCTCTATCACATGACTACATCATCTCAAAATAAAGTTTTCAAAAAGAATCTTTATGGCAAGTTCTAGAATAAGAATAACAAATGGCATGCACACATAATCAATCGAAACATGAGCAATAAAATATTCATGAATGCTCGAAACGGCTCAAAACTCACGAAACGAAATGACATGTAGGGCTATAATGTGAAAAATCCAACTTTAATTGAAACAACAAGGTTATGTAGCAATATCAAGTTCATAAGAGAATTCATACTAAAGGTCCTACTTTAAGCTTTCCATTTAACTCGCAAAAATCGATTATGCAAATAGATCTAAAACCTATTCGAGAATTGAATTTTTAAAAAAATTTAAAATTTTTGGCCAAATTGAGCATATGATAAACATGTCAAGCAAAATTTCCTACGGGTCAAGAAAAATCACTCATTGGTTAAGTTATAACCAGTATTCCCACACTTAAATATTTCACTGTCCTCAATGAAACAAAATGGACAGTATAATCATGCAAGCATGTAAGTGAAAAGAAGGAAAAGGACTCCCTAAGTGCGTGGAAGAGAAGAGCTCAAAGGATATCCAACCAAAATTTTGCATGTGTGTAGAGTTGGAGCGAAGTGTGAAACCGACTCTGCGCAATGCAAAATATCCTTAGAGGAAGGGATTGCCAAAAATATCATAACAACAACATAAATACAAGCTAAACTAAACTACGATGACAAGATAAAGTAAATCGCTTGGGTTGCCTCCCAAGAAGCGCTTGTTTATAGGGTCCCTAGCTTGACCCGAAAAGGCTAAAAGGCATACCTTTGAGCTGAGTGCAATATATAATTTTAAACGGTTTAGTCTTGCACTTCTTACCCTTACTACCTCCATCAATATATAAATGTTTACGTTTCAGCGCTGGAGGGTTATGAAGTTCCTTTGGTAGTTGTGAGTCAAGACTCCTACTATCACCAACCTGTGACTCCAACAGATCCATCGAAGAATTAATACATTCAAATACAGGCGAAGGCGTCACAACATCAACATATATAAATGAGAGTTCATCAAAAAATTCAGAGTCACCTCCTTCATTGTATATAGGTGGAGGCATATCAGCACCAAGTAGCCGAGCAAGCTCTTTCAAATCCCTTTCGGGATTGAAGTCATCTTTAGTCACATCATCGATAATCGGAGATGGGACGTGTGCAATACTTTGTGGTCTTGGGATTTGCACCTTGTCCATTATTGTCTCCGACGTTTTGATGATCGGAAGTGCATGTAAAGAAGTTTAATCATAGACACACTCAACATCATCATCTGAATCACTAAAATCGGTGTCATAAATGTGGATGTGCTCTTCATTTTCTTTTCTCTCCTTTACTTTGCTTGAGCTACTTTCAGATGGCTCTTCCATAGGCATTACATCCATTTGACTCCTTTGTCTTATGAGGTTGTCAAGGATTTCTGAAACGCTTTGTTGGTAACGGAGGCTCATCTGCCACTGATGATATAAATCCTCCAAGCTTGACTCTAGGTCAGGTTGATGTTGTGATGGAGTTTGGTAGGAAAATTGGGTGTCTTGACTTTGGTAGTGTTGAGTGGAGGATAGGTATGAAGATTGATATACATTTTTATAGGTCCCGAGAGGTTCCCAAAGTATATAGCTTTAAGCTGTAGAGAGGGGGGGGGGGGGGGTGAATACAGCTATTTAAAAAACTACACACTATTTTCTCAATGTTTGTATGTATTATCAACAAATTATTACAAACAAGCTTGAATGCGGAAAGGTTCAAGCTGAGATGACATATACAACAGTATGTTCACTAGTCTAAGACAGACTCAAACTAGTTTACAATGAATACACTCACTAAGAAGCACTCACTGTGTTTACAAGACTCAGAGGGACAGCTTATGTAGAACAGCTTAGACACAAAGAAACTGTATTACACAGGCAGGCTTGCATGCATGAAAAACACAGTTGCACGTTCACTCTTGGCTTCAACACTTAGCTTTTTGGCTTGTTCTTTTGGACCTTAGAAGCTTCCTTTTATACTCACTCAGAGGATCTAAGAGAAGTTTCTTCATTGGACGGAATGAAAAAGGAGAAGTCTTGTTGAAAAGACAACATAATGTTTTCTGCACTTTCTGAAAAGCAGACTTGTCTTCTTGTGTGGAGAACTTTTGTCTTTTCACTTTGTCTACTGTTGCATTGCCTTTAACTAAATAAGGAATGTCAACTTTGCGTCTTTCTTCCTTGTAAAGGCCTATTTTGATATAAGAAAAAGGTCTGTCACCCTTTTTCAAATAACCTTTTGTCTTCATGTAACAGAACAGCTTGGGCAGGCTGAGCAGTTCTGATTTCCACTTTGTCTTCGACTTTGTAAACTGATCTTGTAGCAAAAAACAATACATGAGGACTTGGAAACACATTCCATAAAGTGTTTAGCCTGTTCACAAAGAACAGGTTCTGTTCACAAAGAACAGAACACTTGTAAACTGCCCAAGCTGCTCAGCAGTGTAGAGCAGCGTAGACAGTTTATGTCCAGCCTGTTCAGCAGACTGAACAGCTTGGGCAAAACTGTCTTTGTTGCAACACATGCAACACATAGAGCAGCTTTAGGCTGATATTGCAAATCTTTTTCAGGTATCAATAAGGCATATAACAGACCTTAAATTCAACCTTCAAAAGCATCAACAGGTTTGATTAATAATCTCCCCCTCAGATGCAGAGCAGGTTTGACTGAGGCCTTTTATGTGCCTAACAATCTCCCCCTATTTGCAATAACCAGTCTAAGCTGGTCTTATCAAAAATCACTATATATTTTTACAGTACATTTGCTGAAATAAAATTACAACATCAACATAAAGTAAAAGATCAATTATATACACTGATTTTTGATTACATTAGAATAACACATGTTCTTACAAAAGTACAACTGATGTACTGATGTATATTACAACTAATGTAACATAGAAAATTACATCAAATGTAAATAAAGTACAACTATTGGACATTGGACTGTTTTTGTTGGGAACAGATAATGGTAAGCCTATCCAACTGATGGACAGCTTCCATTCTTCACCTACTCAGATGGTAGATGGACTTCATCACACTGGATGAGGACCTTGAAACATCTTTTCCAGCTCTTCTCTAGTATCCTCAAGTTCTTGAACTTCACTTCTTATAATCATGAACTTGGGATCTTCAAGTTCACCTCTCTCAAAGAAGCCTCTGAGCTGATCCCAGACGGCTGCTCTCCACTTACTAGACTGCCTGAATGAAACTGCAAGTCTGAAGGCCACAAGTTGTCTCAGATCCACTTTGTACAGATCTGATGCTCTCTGAAAGCATTTCTTCTGAGTTAAGGGATCCACAAAGAATGCCCCCAGCTCAGGCTCTTCAATAATCTTGCCATCTTCAAACTCTATTCCACTAGGCAGGCTGTGATCAACTCCCTTCATTTCAATGGCATAATCACCTTGTTCAATCAGTGCAAGGAGTAGTTCCATTTCAGTGTCCTTCCTTGTCCTCCTGGCCTTAATTTTTGGATGTGTCACAAAGACACCTTCACTGACTTCTTTGGAGATCAGGCCAAGGTTCTTTACTCTCTCCATTAATTTCTTGACATATGCCCTGATTGTCTTAGCCGTTTCTGACTTTTATTCACTCAGAGCAACTGCAAGCTCAATCCATTCTCTGTACCCCATCTGTGCTACGTCAGTGTAGTCATATGTTTCTAATTCTGGGCCTGCTGCACCCATTCTTGTTATTTTCAACTTCCACTGACTGCCTTTTCTTGATATAGGGACAGCTTTGACAATTGCTTCCTTGGCAAGCCTTCTTTCAACAACATCATGAAATTTTTTCTTTGCCGGCTTGTCAAAATGGTACTGAGCTCTTGCATGAGGCACTGTAGGCTTGGTCACTGAGACCATAGTACCTTTTTCTTTTTCTGCTTCCTTCTTCCCTGCTGATCCTTTAGCAGCTTCCAATATTTTCTTTTACACTTCCAGAGTAGACATTTTAACTTTCTTTGCTTCTTGAAGTGCAAATAATTTGGCAGCTTTGGCAGATTCTTCTTCTTTTCTAAGAACTTCCAGGGATTGAAGCTGTTCTTCTCTAAACTCAAAATATTTGTGCATAGGAAGACCCATTTCTTTGGCCCTGGCTTTGTGAAATTGGATTTCTGCTGCTTTCTACTGTTGAGGATCAGTTGCTACTATTCATTTACCCTTAGCTGCTGTAGTGACAGCAGCTTCAGGACATTCCTCCTCCTCTTCTTCTTCTTCTAAGATCAAATGCCTCCTTCTGCTGCTTGGCCTGCCCTCAGGAATAGTTTCCTCCCCCTTAGACTGAGCAGGGATTGGAGATTCAACCTGAGTAGACTGAGCAGCATGGGAGGCACCTTCCAGTGTACCTGTTGAAGCTCCTGCTTGTTGACCAGTTTGTGCTGCAGGCACTGGTTTCTCCTTAGGAGAAGAAGTTTTCTCCTCCTTAGAATTAGTCTTAGAGGCAGACGACTTCTCCCCCTTTGAAGGAGATGGACCAGCACATTCAACACCCGGTCTGCCTGAAGATACAAAGTCATCAGGCTTGGGAGCAGTTTTGGCAGCAGGCCTGGGGCCAACAAGGCTATTCACTAAGAATGCCAAGTTGTCCTTCACCTCTGCAAGCTGGGTAAGGCAGGACTGAAGATAAGAGGATTGTGTATCAGCAAGGGAGGCCAGCTTAACAAGGTTTTCCCTATCAGACTCGGTGAACAGCAAACTTTGAAGCTGTGCAAGATGTAATTCGAGAGAATCTTGCACATCAGCAAGGTTTGATGACACAAAATTGGAAAGGGAGCTAATGAGGGTGTTCAAGCTGGCCAAAGTAGTAGGAAGAGTAGTGTTGCAAGAAGTGAGGAGAGATGGCAGCTGTTGAGAAATAGCTGTCATGGAGGACACAGAGTCCTGTTGCAGTGAAAGAATAGAGGAGAGGGAGGTGGACACATTTTGCAGCTGTGCAGTGAGTGCTAACAGCTGTGGAGAATTATCTGTTTGTGGAGTGGTAGGGAAGGAGTCTTTGAACGAATCAAAGAACCCCTTAAGTTGTTCAGACACAGAGTATGAAATAAAAGAGGGTAGAAAGGTCATAACAGTTTCTAAAGAACCAACTTTGTTGGTCAGCAGAGAAAGCTGATCGTTCAAAGGCAGGTCTTTATGAGATGGAGGTGTATGGGTTGACTGTTTAGATTGGGTAGATGGAGAAGATGATGATGAGGCTGGTGTATGAGGATGTGATGGAGAGGGAAGAGGAACATTTGATAGAAGCTCCATAGCCTGGGCAAAAGTAATGTGGCCCAGCTTGGAGGGGTCAAAGGTCCTTCAGCAGCGGCTGTAGCTGCTTCATCAGGAAAAGGGGTTGATGTTTGGGGCCTTTCAGATGCTGCTTGTGTTGCAACATCTTCATGAAGATCAGTGGTGATTCCCTCTGCAGTGCCTTGGTGTAAAAGCACCTCATCATTGGGAGATGGGATATGCATTTCAACATCAGCAGTGGTGAAACCTGCTGATGGAGTTTGCATGGAGGGAGCAGCCTCACCAGAGGGATGGTATGATCCCTAAGGTTCATTAGCTTGGGTTGTTCGTCCCTGAGCAGCTGTTTGGTATAGAACAGCTGTATCATGGGGAGCAGAAGTTGAAGGCTAATCTGCTGTTTGGTCTAGACCAGCAGGTTTGACACCTTGTGCAGACTCAGGGTGTAAAGAAGTTTGAGTGGGGGACAGTGTGGACTCAGTATGGAGTGGAGAGGGCTCCTGTCTTTCAATATTCTCAGCCTGTTGGGAGGCTGGAATAGTTGAGGTGGTGATCTCCTTTTGTACAACTGGTTCCTGTTGGGAGGAACCAAAGGGTCTAGGCTGACTCTGGGTAGACTCAGGTTGGAGTGAAGCATGCTCCAATTAGGCTGAACCTTCTCCTAATATAGGAGAGTCAGCAGGGGTTGCTTCTCTTACAACTGAACCCTGTTGAGAGGGAATAGAGGAGGTGGTTGTTTTGGCTGGTTTCTTTTTGGAGATGGATTTTCGTTGGTAGTGAAAGGATGAAGTGGGTGATTGTGGAGAGGAGATGAGGGGTTCAGACTGGACAGGTTTTGAGACTGGGTCAGGAACAGTGGGGTTGGCCTGTTCCATGGTCTCTTGTGTAACATCCCAATTTTCAATTATATGTAATTTACAATTTTAAGGACTTAATTATTATGTTAATGGAAGATTATGTCAATTTAAGTCAATTTTGATCATTATATCAGTTATATGAGAAAATACGAAGTTGAGGGGTTTAGTGTGCAAATAAGTCAAAATACAAATAAAAAGGATGAAAAACCCTTCATTTCATCATTCCCACTCTCTCACTACTCTCTCTCTCTACCGATTTCTCTCTCTACTCTCTCTCTCTCTCGGCTTCATCCAAGAAAAACACAAGAACTCAACAAATTAAGGTGCAAAAATCTGGAAACAAGTGATTTGAAAGGAACTATAACTACTACAACGAACATTTTGAGGTAAGATTCATCCAATCTTGTAAATTATGGAGTTTTTGGTTCGGTTTTTATAGAAACTGAATCATAAGATCTATGTTACAATTGTTGATGCATGTTGGATATTATGATGAATTAGTTAAAATCGAGCATATATGTTGTAGTGTACCAAATTTCAGATTCAAATTCCACTCCTAAGTATGATTTCTGAAATTATGTGTGTGTTTTAGTGTGTGTTCTTCGAAGACTTGTAGAAAATGGACACAAATATGGGATTCTTGGTACATTATGGCATATTGTAAGTTGATATAGTGTGTATAAGTTCATATTTACAATTTTAGATACAAAAACATGCAAAAATGGTACAAAATATAAATTTCTGGAAAAAGTTGGAAAATAATAAGTATGAACTCGGATCCGAAAGGACCGAATTCGGACCATCCGAATTCGGGCCCTGTTCATCCAATTCGGACCAATAGCAAATTCGGATCATACACAATTTCGGACCACTGGTACTTCGGACCCGTCCTATTTCGGACCAATGCTCATTTCGGACCAATGCTCATTTCGGACCACTACCCGAATTTCGGACCATCCGGATTTCGGATCTATCCGAATTCGGATGTGGTCCGAATTCAAGTAGAATTTCATTTAAATTACAGAATACAAGTTTTGAGCAATTACTGACACAAAATCACTATTACACTTACTTTACAGATCATTGTGGTGTTATCAAAACACACATTGATTCAGAGACAAATTGCACAAAACCAATCACTGTCAGTAACAGATTGTCATTCGAACATTTATTGTTTTTGCATTCATGTTTATACATTCAATGGCATGTTCACATTGTTCATATACATCATTTGGCACTCGTACATGATTTGTTGTTATGATGCACACTCGTACTTGACATGTAATACACATGTAGCCAGCGTTCAATTGAAAGTGCATTTATTTACATCATGCTTGCACTGCATGATCATTACTTCATAATCTGATGCGACCTGGACTGGGGCTGACAGCAGGCCACTGTCGGGGACTGATCATCCCACTCGTTATCCCGTCAGGTTCGGCACATCCCCGATCAGCATTTGAACTGCCAAACCCATGCTAGCAATGCATGGTTTACACATACATTGAGGCTTACACTGCCTGTTTTCACATTCATGGGGCTTACACTGCCCATGGTTAAGCATTGCTTGTAAAGAAATATTTGTTGTTTGTATAATCTGTTATCTCACTAAGCATTAGCTTACTGTTGACTCACCATGTTTTCAGGAAAAGGCAAAAGTGTAGCTGGACCTTCCACTTAAGCAAATCAATTCATATCCCGGAGACTTTAGAAGCTATTGGTACTTGATGCAATAGCTTTGGGCTGGGATTTATCACTTGTAAAACAATTATGATGTTGTAATAGCTAGACTTTATCACTGTAGACATCTACTTTTATTGCTTTAGTGTGGATTTGCTTAACTCTGATATAAGTATTCAATCTTAATTATCATTTAATTCATTGGGTTGTTTGTCGATCCTGGTGATTGCTATTATAATATCAAAGCAAGAGGGTGTCACAGGTTTTGGTATCAGAGCACTAGTTTGAGGTTTCAAGTGTCCGTGAGGACTTGGACTCAAACTTAGATTATGATATTAGAATGGACTTCTGAGAAATGATCCAAACTAAGATAGGATTGACATGTACACGGGGACAAATAAAGGGTAACTGTAAATATTTAGGACTTACAACCAAATGTTCTAAATATAAGTTGTTATATTTCAGAACATGTCAGGAGACGATATGACTCCTCAACAGATGTTCCAGATGATGCAAGCTCTCATGGAACAGAACAATGAACTGCAATCCAAACGAATGGCTGAGCAGGCTCAGTCATTTGCCAACCAGTTAAGGGCCAGAGATGAGGCCGAAGCAAAACGAAAGGCTGATAAATGAAAGAACAAGGAGCAACAACAGGATGATCAAGAGGAAAGACAAGATACTGGGTCTTCTAACAGATCAAGGGGTTGTAGGTTTAAGGATTTCAAAAGTAACGGGGCTGTTACTTTTGATGGAACGGGAGATGCTGTGACTGCATTGGAGTGGATCACTACCACGGAGAGAACTTTCAGAATCAGCGACTGCGCTGACAAGGACATGGTCCGTTTTGCAACCGCTATGTTTGCAAGGGACGCTGTTATGTGGTGGGATGCAATGACACATGTGTTGACGATGGAGGTAGTGTCACAAATGACTTGGAACGAATTCAAGGAAGTATTCTCTCAGCAATACTGTCCTACCGATGAAAAGCGCCGTCTAGAGGCGAAGTTTCTGAATTTGACCCAAGGAACAAAGACGGTTACGCAATATGCCGTTGAGTTCACCCGATTAAGCTTGTTCGCACCTCATCAAGTTGACACAGAAGAAAGAAAGATAGCCCGGTTTGAGGCCGGTCTAGACTATGAAATTCGCCGAACCTTGAGTGGGGTTCGGTATACAACTTTTGCCGGTTTGCTAGAGGCTGCTTGGAATGTTGAGCAGATCGTCTTATTATATGGATACGTCATCGGTTCAGCCGCTGCAACACCGACTCAACCGTCGCCGCCAAAAAGGCAGCGGGAGTCT